>CM031242.1:575763538-576061038 GCA_018340775.1 Taxus wallichiana var. yunnanensis
CAAGTTACATCGCACTCCTTTCTTCCTTCTAAATATTGATAAAAATGGTACGTGATCCATATGTTCGTAGTCGTAATGAAGAAAATTTTCGCGTAGGGTCCCCCAATATTTTCCTACCCTAATACTTCTCCCTCAATCCCCTTCTCCATCACGTCGCTTCCTCATGTAATGTTTTTCTCGTCAATTTTAACTTCTTCAACACATCCCTTTAACATTTAATGTTTTGAATAGTAATTATCCCAAAATAAATGGATGGCGAGATGGTTAAATATTTCTAGAAATGAACTCTCAAAAACCTTACTTCTACCATGATTTTATCGCAGTGTCTGCGTGATAAAAATAATAACACCCCAAGTTGTTAGGGCTTAAGTTATGCTAAATTCCACCTCAAAATCTTTGCATACCATGGACGACCTTTTCGAATGTCCACACAAACAATAAGAGTAACGTGTTTCTAAATACTCTCAACCCTTAAGTGGGCACACTTTCAAAACTTGAAACCCAACCGCATCGAACACACAAATATCTAGTTTTGATAAAGATACAAAGATTACTAAGCCTCGGAAAATTTACAAAGCTCATATGTTGTAATGTTAAGTTTGTTTTATTTGAAGAGTGGAATCTTGTTAAGAAAATGGAAACCAAGGAGGGATGAGCGTAATTGTTTGGCATGTTCGACCCGGTTAAGGAAAAAGATTCGAACCGAAAACCACTCATTTATTACTACACAGCCCCACCAATCGCTCGGTGAGCACACCCATTGTGGTAAACCGCCATGCGGAACTATTTAAGTCGATTGTTTATGAATCCGAACGTGCCAAAGCCAAGATAAGGCTTTCCACCAAAGAGGTATAGTTCAATGTGTCAACACCACTCTCTAAGTTGGAGGGGCATGAAATAGGGGCTCAAGTGATGATTTGAATTTGCACGGTGGTGTAATTAAGCATAGAGTATAGAGGAAGTTGATGTAGTCCTCCTCACCCAAATTGTAGACGAGTCCATGTAGCCCGTATATTACACACACACACACACACACACACACACACACACACACACACACACACACACACACACACACACACACACACGCACGCACGCACACACACACACACCAAATCAACAATACATCAATGACTAATTAAATATCTACCCTCTGTTTGGCATCTTGTGTTTGACCGTAAGGTCTCACTTCATTATTGAACGCCTTTGGCATAAATATTTAAACACATATTTTCCTTCTAGCTTTTCTCCCATGTACCAATGCTTTGAAGTTATTCTCATTTTTAGAAAGATCGGTGAAGAATTTGTGGCTTTCTTAGGCAAATTGTAGGAGCCATTTGAGAACATAAAGATTAGGTGAACTTTTGTGGAAGTACAAAATGCCTCCATGTCCGAGTGCTCCTAATCTGATGCTATGCAATAACGGCTAGGCTCCTCCTTTGTGTTTAATCCCTAACAATTTATTCAACAAATTTCACTTGAAGAAAAAAAGAAGTTTGCAGGAATTGAACAAAATGTATTTGGTGGAAAGGCCAAAGAAATTATTTAGCAAATGCTTTCACAATTTTTGCTAGCATCATTCCATCCTGTGTCAAAATGGGAGCTTTGGATGAAGACATGGACATTCACGAAATCAAAATGGAAAGATGTTTTTGTTAAATGTAGTTGTAGGTGCCCTAGAATACACATATCAAAAACGTAGAATCATACACAAGGCACATAGACTATTTGACAAAATGTCTAGCAAAGTGATAAATCTTGCGAATTGTAATGAATGAAGGGTATACATAAGAACACCCATCAATGCATTTGCTCATCAAAAATATTTGGTAGGTGTAAAGTGAGACTCGCAACTTTTTTAGCATACTCCAAATCCCCACTAAAATGGGAGCTTTAAAATAAGATATGAACATTTATTGTTGACAATTATAGTTAATGCTAGTGTATATATTCATATAAAATTTATAAACACAAAAAAACATAAACTATTTGACAAAATAACTCAAAAATATGTAATTTCATAAAATACATTTCTGTTTATTTATTTCATTGACATCAAAATAAAATCATAAACTAATTTTAACTTCATATCACTCGCAATTGATTCTAATTTTATGGGTTAAATTTATCATGAGGCTGTCTACGTTGGTTGGCTTTTCATTTCTACGTGCATTTTTAACACGCTTTATGGTAAGGGAAAAGAGCAAAGACCCTCACATAACTGAACCTCCTGCGCATCGTTTCCCACATAGATATAAAGAAGCATCCTGAACCTCTGTGTAAATCAAACTCTACATTAAACCATTGTAGCAAGAGACCTGCTGGTTGGAAACTGTGCAGAAACAAAAAATCATGTTCACGCCACGTGGACGGCCGAAAGAATGAGTACATCAATGATTGATTAAATCTTTGCCCTGCGTTTGACGTCTTGTGTCATACCTGCAGGTTTCACTTCACTATAGAACGCCTTCGGAGTAAACATAAAATCCTTCTTTGTTCTTCAATAAAGTATTGTGGACACTTCAACATATGTTGTTGAATGTAAATAATAATTTTTATTTAATGTCTAGTTTTAATATTTCTTATTTATTATTGATCTGGATCATAAAAATAAACAGCGTGTTATTATATTTCTTATTTATTGTTGATATGTGGATCATAAAATAAACAGTGTTATTATATTTCTTATTTATTATTATTATAACATGGTAAGAATGTCTCTCAGCATAATAATTACATTAAAATTCTTATATTCATTTTTTAAAATAGAATGTTTGTTTCAAATTATATTATATTGTTTAAACATTAAAAATTAGTTTCATTCAAATTATATTATTTTATATATTATAAATATAATATTTTAAAACGTGAAACAAACCATAAAAACAATCGATGTACAGCACGAAATTGACCCAATTTGTGAAATTTATATTTCCAATTTTCTTATGGAAACTTTCTAGGGAAAAACAGAGGTATTATTGCCGAAAACTAGGGGGTGAAATGTTGAGCAGAATAAAACACCCCATTTTTGTAAGAATTTTTGACAGGTAAAGGTGCTTTCAAACTTCACCCCATTTTTTATGATTTGGAAACTTTCTTTGTTATGAATTGGGGAATAAATTAGGTATTTACTGGACGGAATAGTTTTCTAGATTAGGTGGTGTTTGAAATAGGATAAGAGGATTATCTTTCACCAAATAATTTCATCAACATAGGTCCCAATTAATCAGTATTTACAGTCATAAAAATCATTTAAATGGGCAGTCCACTCATTTAAAAGTTGTCATTGTTGCACAATTGGAAAAATCATTTTAATTGACAATTTTGTTGGTCTTTTCATAAAGATGGATGATGAGTGGTCTAAGTATACGTTGTTCACATATGCTCGTATCTGCATTGAGGTGGACCTCAGCCAAGGTCTTCCAAATAAGTTGGAGTTAATTCATGAGGGATTCAAGTGAATACATGTTCTAGATTATGAGAGTGCGGCATTCCGGTGCAGGTTATGTCATCAAGCTGGCCACGTTCAAGAGGCTTGCTTGCTGAAAATGACTCAAAAAAAAAAAAAAGAGTGGTTTCTTCGCACCCGAAAGGTTGTCAACCATTTATAGCGCATGGAACTGAAGAAAATCCTCTCCGTGGAAGTTTAGAGACTGAGTGATGAGATTTCCCTTGCTGGCGGTTGTGTTAAAACATCTCATGTGTCGGAATTTTCTGATTCAGATCTAGAGCACGATCGTCCTCACCTTGATTCTCTGTTAGCTTTGACTCCCCTACCCGAGAGTTGGACTATTGACACGAGGTCTAAGGAGAAGAAATGACGCTTTGAGCTACCTGTTACTCAGTCAGCTACAACATCGACTTCTACATTTACTTTTGGCTATGTGACTTTTTCTATGCCCTGACCTTGTTAGCTTTACCTTGGTGGCGTTTCTTCTTTTTTCTGTCTTTGAAGTGTTTGTTTTTTGTTGTACCCTCTAGACATTCTGTACTGTCTTTGTGACGTGGTGCAACCTTGAGTTGTCCCGATAACGCAATGTAACTCATATTATCATAAATATAATTTGCAGTTCCAATAGAGTGAAAAAATTAAGTTGATAGAATTTATTATAGAGCACAGGGAAGTTAAAAGACATTTGCATTTGACTGGCAGAGGAGACTGAAATTCCGACGACCAATATCTCTATTTTCAAGTTGATTTGACACCCAAATTATTTCGAGCATAAACATAATCGATAAGTGGAGACAAACAAAGAGATCGATTAGATGTTGTGTCCAGGAATCCCCGTTTTAGGGCACAGATATCTGTGATAATTTTAAAGAATGAAAGGTGCTCGTCACTGCTCACCGCACAGCATTACTTGGAAGATGGCTTTCCCATTTCGGGAAATGTTGCCTGTTTTATATTTGTCTGTCACGCGTGTATGTTCTGTGAATTATTCCTAAAATGACAATGTTTTAACCAAGAATTATGATGGTTTTTGTCAGATTTTGCTTCAATGCCCATTTCTACAGAAATTATGATTGACGTTACAAAGTACCTGTCATATCAGATATTATGTAAAGCTTTTATACGCAAGATAATAAGTATATGATACTATCTAATACTTCTCATTTTGCTGCCAAATTTATTCTTTATAAGAGACCAAAATCTTCATCGTTAAATATAGATTTAAATAAATAAACAAATCAAATCTAAATCCAATTAAAAAAATGAATTATATTTTTAATGCGTGTCATATTTGGGAAAGGTTCAACCTATACCAAATTTATTTATAAAAAATAAATGTAAAAAAACTATATAATTATAAGTGCTTTTATTAGAATATATATTAGACATGTATTATTGTAACTTTAAAAACAATACTCACTAAACTTTTTGAGCAATCAATGTTTTAACATGGACGTAATGGAAGTCAAAAAAATTTTATGGTTTAAATTTGTTCCTTTCTTCTACCACATTAGCAATCGCATGTGTACAATGCAATGTGAAATCCATTTAATGATATATGTTATTTAATTTAGAGGGATAGTTATTACTTTTGTAGTTGATATTGATAAGGGGTGTGATTGATTTTCTAAGTGTAGGAATATAGATAAAACATTACATTTAAAGGTTCTATCTCTACATTTCAAATTTGATACAAATTCGTAGATATACATTTGCAAATCTTATATCATTAGTGGCAATCTTTTGTGGACTATTTTATTTTAACTAAACATGAATACATGAAGACAGGTGGGGTGTTCTATTGGAGTGGATGGTGGATTGCAAGGTGGAAAGCAGATAGAGGGAGAGAAAGAACTGGTTGTACATGTACAACGATTACGAACCGAAGCAAGGTTGTTATGTGTGAGTGTTGCGGATTTTAGAAAATGGAAAGTAGAGTGTTGCAGAATTTCAGAATTTGTTAGAGAATTTATTATGAAACGTGAACTTTTTTCATTATTTCAAACATAACCTATATTCTTATGGTGCTTGTTGATGTTTGTCAAAATGCCTCGGTCAATTGTGTTTCATGGACTGTAATAATTCATAGCTTGTTCATAAGCATTTTTATGTAATCAAGCTGATGTAAAGAGAGAAGTTTTGCCTAATATGATCCTAGCTAGTGCCAAATTTGAAGCCTTGCAAAAGAACTAAATTCATGTTTTTGCATGTCATCATGACAAAGAATTTAAAGAAAACACAAACCCAGTAAGCATATTATTCTTTTCATTTATCGAAATTATTTCTATAATTAAGTTTATCTTGGTCTGAACTACACACGATGCTCTCCATCCAATGTAGCAAAAATTATATCCACATGAGCTTGCTTGATTTCATTTGATCCAACTATTTTTCTTGTGGAACCTTATACAATTAGTGCTGGCAGCAACATAAGAGTGTAATACTACAAGTATCGGAAGTGGATTGATTTAGTTTTGACAAAAACATTCCTCTTGGGAAAGTGGAAAAGGAACAAAATGTCCAAAAGCCCCTTCAAAAAGAAATTCAGGGCACACAAATTTTTTTTTTTGAGTGGACTGAACTAATATGAAAAAAATATGGGTTGTTTATTGAAAATTGATCATTGTTTACTTGAAAATCGGCTCATCTATTGAGAAAAGAAAACCCGGGATAGAGAAGACTTGTGGGGATGCATTTTTTTGACACAACACTATCCTAGTCTCATTCGAGTCAAAAAGTGTTTTGTGAAATCACCTCACCAAATCTCACAAATAAATGCCCATCAGAAGTGATTCTTGTGCTCCATGTAACATCTATCTGCTTACCATCTGCATATTCATCTAAATACCTCATGTAATTATTATTATGGGTCGGTTGGCTTGTTGAAAAAAATTGGAAGTATCATCCTATCTCTTTTCAATGTCCAAGAGATCCTTGAAATTGTCAAATGAAATGATTGATATTATTAGTAGGATATCGAGTCATAACAATTTAATTATTCTCTAATAGTTAACTTGTTACTCTTCTCCTGCACACATTGAGACAATGTACTCTTTTGGGTAATTATTATCATTACCATAAGTGAACCTAATGTTACTTTGATGATCATGGTCTAGTGTTGGGGACATGTAACCACTAGGTGGTTATTGTCGGGGAAGTTGATATGCATGTAAGGGGTGGGTGGAAAGTTGAGAGTTTGATATTGGTCCAAAGTTAATGGTACATTCCTACACGAGATCAACGGTGTTGGGAGTTCCTCCACAAAAACCATTACTAGGTCGGATATTTTGTTGAAATGGTGAAAACAAAGAAATTAAGATTTATCTTGATGAAGATTGTAATAATATGCATCAAAGATATTGATTTAAAATGATTCAAAGCTAGAAATTTGGGAAGACTTGGTCGATAGATTCCAAAATAAACTTTGCAGCTGGAAAGGAAATAACTGATTATAAAAATAGATCCCCACTAATTCTAGATTACAAATCTGACATTTTAATATATATTTCAGGGTATTATAAAATATATAGTTTAACTTACTTAGATCATCTACCCAAATTGTAAATCTAGATCTAAAGCATTAGAAACCTCATGTCAAAATCACAATATCTTTCTTCTCAATTGGGCGGTCCCTGATACATGGAAACAAGAAATTACAATTAGAGATTTTAAGATTTTGCAGTCCATTATAAATAGAAAAATGCTTATGGAAAACTGGTTATAATCATAGTTTTCAACAGATGTTGACATACTGACTACCAAGGTCACCTTTTGTCTCACTTCTCTTATCTGCATGTAATAAATTTGTGTTAGGAATTAAATTTCAAAGTGTAAACAAAACAATCATTTTTTTCTTCAACAATCTCTCATTCAAGCGAAAGCACTAGTACCAAAGAAGTTAATCATGAGTACTAACAACAACCTTCATGCACTTAATTTTGTCTCTTTTTGTATTGGAATCAAATTATTTGGACAAGAGATAAGGTAGTTTAAAGTAAGCTAGTCTTTCAATCCAAAAATTATAACACCCAAACTAACTTCTAATCACATGAAGATAAAAAAATATAGAGGCAATCTTACTAGCCAGAAGGCTCTTATATAAAACAATAGCATCAATAAACCAACCCTCTATAAAACATGGCTTCCTTATAATATACTAATACCTTAATATTTAGGAGGTGTAAATAATGTATATTGGTAGTTGATAAAAGAAGAGACACCCAAACAAATCAAAATCAATATATATGTGTGTGTGTGTGTGTGTGTGTGTGTGTGTGTGTGTGCATTTGTTAATGTTAGAAGAACGAGAAAAAGAAACTTTGCACCTAGAAAAGAAATAGCTTACTATGAAAACAGATTCCCACTAATTCTATATAAAAATCTGGCATTTTAAAATATATATTTAGGTATTATAATATATATATATATATATATATATATATATATATGTATGTATGTATGTATGTATGTATGTATGTATGTATATATGTATGTATGTATGTATGTATATATATATACATATATATATATATATATATATATATATATATATATATATATATATATACACACATATATACATATATGTATATATATATATATATATATACATATATATATATATATACATATATATATATATATATATATGTATACATATGTATGTATATATATATATATATATATACATATATATATATATATATATATATATATATATATATATATATATATATATATATATATATATATATGTATAGTTTAACTTATATCATCTACACAAATTTTAACAAAAGACGGATCTAAACCCCTAAAATTCTAGATCTAAAGCATTAGAATATGAAGAGACACCCAAACAAATTGAAATCAGTATATAGACATGTATTCCTTAAATTTTGAAGAACCATAATTTTTTTACGAGAAATAAGAAGTTATAATATTGAATATACCTTCTAAAATTCCCATAGAGAATCACCTAATGAGGTCACCGATCAAGATGCATTAGACAGGATCACATCGGATACAAGTTCCTATTTTGAATAAAGAAAGCCAAAATACATTTTAAAATGATCCAACAACAATATGTCCTTTGGTTGAAACACAAATAAAAAGCCATAGAAAAAGACGTACAAAAACACCATTCAAGGCAGCACTTAAAAAACAAGCAACTTCCTAGAACATTTTTGAGCAGTTTGGAATCGGGTGTTAAACACTTACCAACGATTAATAGGATGGCTTAATTAAAAGTACCACGTCTAATGGTGACCAGAGGTCAGGAACTACTGGTTGGGTAGGGAAAGATACATATTTGGATAATAGGTTTAATGACAAGATGAATCACCACATTCTTGCAGATGGTAAAAGTCCCATGGTCTCATACTTGCATATGGGGCATATGGGAGAGATACACCCTAGATCACACCTCTAAAGCCCACACTTTAACTAGATCACAGACATTGTAGATCCCCATATTAAAAAGGTAACATTTGTGGTTTTCACAGAGTAATAAACCTTGAAGGGTCCATCATCAACAAACCACATTCTTAAGTCGATTAAATTTCCAAAGTCTCCACTCTACATATTGTGTAGAGGGAACATGTTCACAAGTAGAACCATTTGTACAAAAACATGTTCATTTTCTTGTACAACATAATGGGCTATCTTGGACATTTTGAAAGGAGCCTCTAAATACAACATATTACGAGAGATATCCCAGATCCCCATTCCCAAAAAGGTAACATTCGGGGCTTTCACATCTATAGCATCACGGAAGAAAAATTTAGTAAAACAAAGTTCAAGTAAGCCCATGAAAACCCGTAGTGAAATTTTTTAAATTGTCATATCTGGCCTAGATATTGATACCATTAATGCACAAAAATCATCAAATCCTAATGGAATAATGATTTTGTTGTAATAGGTTAACAATCAACTGGAATCATTACTCCAATAGGATCACAACAAACATAAGCACTTAAAAAATCTATATAAATTACTACAAAATTTGTTAAAATCACTACAAACATGAAGACCAAACCTACAAAAAATGACATGTAGGTTAATGAGTGAGGGTGTTTCTAGGCACACTCAAGTTTAAATGTCTGTAAAAGCTAGTATTTTTGTAACTATTCTAAATTTACATCATCCTAGATCTAAAACTTATTCGGCTTACAAACAAAAATTACATGATTGACGATATAAATAAATTTATATCATCCTAGATCAATAACTAGTTCAATTGGGATACATGGAGAAAATAATTCCATTCTTACATGGTCAAAACTAGGACTCAAGACATCACATTTTATCAAAAAAATCTTTTTCTCATGTACGCCATGTCTGGGAGTTTGGAGGATACATGCCATTTGTTAAACAAAATTTCTAACCCAAATGTGTTCTTGTGGACTGCTATTATAACAACCCATACCAAAGAGGGATAGTATGTAGAGGCCTTTACATTGTTTAATAAAATGCATGCCATAGGCATCGGGGTGATCCCTTTCATTTTGGTAAGTGTTTTCAAGGCATGTTCATGGCTACGAGGAGCTGCGGAAGGGAAAGAAGATTCATTGCTATATGATTACAGTGAATATGAATAAAATGCCTTTATATCTTGTCCCCTCGTGGAAATTTATGCCAAGTCTTTGAAGAATTGAGTTTGTTGGCCAAATGTTAAAAAGAAATGCCCCAAAGAAGTGTAGTGCAGTAATTACACGTTATCAAAGAAATGGGTATGCTAAGGAAGCCTTGAAGATTTTTTACCAGATGCAATTAGAAGAGATTATACATAGTTTAGTAACTATCATTATTGTTCTTCAGGTGTGTGCCGAGTTTAGAGAAACTGTAATAAGGAAGAGAGGTCCATAGCTATTATAATAAATATGGATATGATTTGGACGTTGTTGTGCATACTTTTCTTGTTAACATGTATATTAAATGCAAAAACCTAGAGGATGCGAGTAACTTGTTCAAAAATTTTTGATAGAAATCTAGTTGCATGGAATGCAATGATTGCAAGATTTGCTCAAAATGAAATACCTGAGGAGGCTCATAGACTGTTATGTCAAATGAAATTAGAAGGACATGAACCAGATGTCAGCACATGGAATGCTGAGAGTGGGTGTGGCGATGAGGCCTTGAAGGTGTTCCATCAGATGCATGCATTAGGCATAAATCCAAATGTGATTACATGGAATTTTATAATTTCAGGACATGCCCAAAATGAGCACAATGATAAGGCCTTGAAATAATTATGCCAAATGATACTTTCATGTGTAAAACCAAATTCAGACACCATTGCAATCCCTTATCCTTTGTAATCTCGATGAACAAATAAATACATAAATTAGGAAAAGGGGGAAACCAAATTAATGTTTAGGGACATCTTGCTAATCGATGTGTCGACTTGATTACAATTACCAAAATGTAAAAAAACCTTAGAAAATTGATATATAAAAAAGCATCACTCAATATTTTGGGCAAACGATTATCAATATTCGGAGCCCCCAGAAGACGTGGCTTATGTACACAAGGAAAAATCCATGAGATCTTACTTTTTTCCATTAGCAGATTTTGCTTTGACTACTTTTGAAGCTAGCATCAATTCTATTTTTAAACTCGCATCATTTTCCCAACCATTTAACATACTCTGCATTAGGTGTTTGGTTGGTCTATTTTGAAAAAGACTTTTATTGTACACTCGATAAGGCATGTGATTGATAGTGAGCGAGCACCAAGATGTTAGGGTGGTTAAACGACCACTTTGAGATTTTGATAGAGGAACTCGAGATGGATGTGCAGAGTAATCTTGTGGTAGTGATTAAGGTGAGCTATTAAATAATAATAGATATAAGAGTTATCATTCACACACCTTTTGGAAGACCGGAGAACAAGGAAAACATGCCTTTTCCTCTCATAATTTTCAAATGATAAGGTGTGTGTGAAATCCAGAATTCATTCACGAAACATCAACCACATCTCCCTCACCTATCCTTATGCTCACCCCTACTTGGTGTTCGTCATCCAACATCTCCGCATCCACAATCCATTCGAGGCCTCCATATTCCAATCAAAGAACTAAAACCCCTTGAAGGTCATGCATTATCATCTTTTCAAGAGTCACTAAAACATATAGAATATATTCTTATTGATGAAATGAGTTTCATTGGCCCAAATTTGGTAAGAAAAATTGACCACAAGATAGGCGAGGCTTTCTGCATTAAAAAACAATTGAATTTGGGAACATATCTGTCATCCTCCTCGAAGACCTCGAACAATTACCACCATTTTTGGATAGTCCTCTTTATGAAAGTGATTCATATGGAGTTATCCTTTGGAAGGGATTTCATTCTTCCATTACATTGCAAATAATATTTAGGAAAAAAGAATAACTAATGTACAATTTTCATCCTGTAATTTACTACTCCACATGCGAGATTCAACTCCTCTTATTGAGGAATGAGAACTCCTAATGTCTTGACCGACTCACACCTAGCTCAAGTAGGAGATCAAAATTTTTAAGGACGTGCCACATTTGTTTATAAAAATAAACTTGTGAACTCTCACAACTTTCAGATGTTGAAATAATTGAATGTTCCAATCTCCTAATCCATTGTTGAAAGTAACAGATGAGCTGCAATAGGAGATCTTGATGATGATCAGTTGGAACAAAACGTTTTTTTCTATGCAAAAATAGAAAATAATGCTTATTACTAATTTATGGGTTGATATAGCCCTTGTAAATGGTGTTATAGGAAAAATCACCGACATTTTCTACGACACATCAATTCCACCACCAACATTACCTTTATTTATTATCAAATTTGATAGATACAACAACCCATGTTGGGATCCCTCCAACCCATCACATATTCTAATACCCCCTAATTCGAGAGGGAATCGAAGACAATTTCCAATTAAAATGGCTTGGGGATTAACTATCCACCAGGGACTTACTTTTCTTAGAGAAACTAGCGACATTGGAGCCACTGAAAGGCAAGGTCTGACATTCATAGATTTCTTCAGAGTTCCCTCACTTGCCAATCTATGCATTTCCTCTCCTTTTCATTCGAAAGGTACTCGAAAAAGGCACACATACCAAAACTTGGAGCAAGAAGAAAGGAGGATTCAAGACTACTATCACTCAACCAAAACAACCCTTCATAAATACTAACCTCTACTTTGATAGCACCTCCACTACTACTTTACTCAACAATTCTTGTGTCCAAAGTGGCAATGTCATTCAAGGGGTATCAAATGTATTAATTTTTAGTGTAAATACAATTATCCACAACATGCTACCACTCATGATATAAAATCTGCAAATGTCTTAAAAGTGTTGATAGAAAGTCCACATGTTGAAATCACTTTTAGATCATGATAAGTTTGAATTTAGTTTCCTAGACAACCATATGATGTTCCCAAGCTGTAAATAATTTGTTGTTCTTGGATGAGATACACCCCTCCAAAGATGTTCATAACTATATGATGCTTGAACTGTTAAATAATGTACTGCTCATAGTCTGATTTAGTCCTTCCTATTGGTGCCTGAGTTATATTGTCAAATCCAATGCACTATGCATATGTGAACTGCAGTGAAATCCCAATATGGCATAGCATTTTATTCCTCACCCAATACATACAATGATTGCTATCCAATTTAATGTTACAATGCAATGTTGTCTACATTGGCACATTAAATCGAAACCTCTCAATCCCATTCCAATAGAGAGCATGCCTATTGGCACAATAAGCACCATGTGTGCATAACTAAGATTTTAGACATCAAAAGTTTGATGGTAACTTCCAGTCATCAGTACCAATACTAGTGAGGTGGAACCCCACATAGGTGGAACAACATCAATGTCCAACTCCAATAGTGGATTTGTTAGTACCTAAATGTGCATATTTTGATTCTCCCATACATAAGCGTGTAGAGTTAACTTATCTCTTAAATAATTCAATTTCCTCACAAAGAATGCTTAACCATGTTTATTTTATATTATTATTTTTGTGAGATTTTACGTGTTTTAAGTCATTCTTATTTTTTTCATACAATTATTTCGCATTGGAGAGTAGTTAACATCACAACCATAGACACATATCTTGTAACTAAAATAAAATTCTTGGCCTTCCATCACAAGGACATACAAGCTTGTCTATGAGTAGGGAATAGTCTATGCAAAAAAAAAAAAAAAAACACTTCATTGACAAAATCATAGAAAGACTGATACACACTTGTAGGAGTATTGATGAAATGCATTTAGTTAGTTACAAAGATTGTTATTTGAAACTTGTGTATTAGGTCAAAACACTTATGATTTTATCTTTCACCCAATTTTCAACATGTAAAAGAGAAATTAAACTATTTTGTAACTTTTTCTTCAAATTTCACATGAAATTATAGTAAATTCAAATCATCTTAAATACACATATATGATGAACATGACCTTTTCTTTAATTATTAAAAAAAAATAGTATAGTGCATATATGTGAAATATTTTGCCCTTATATATTTATTTATATTTCCTAGTAAAACCAAATCTCAAATGCCATGTCATTTAACATAAGGTGAACATGCTGCTACGAAAAGGTAGAAATTGCCCCAGCCTAACTTTAAATTTACGGTTATACCTCTCTAGTGTAGCTCTTGATTGCAAGGCGGAGATGTTTCCATGAAGTGCGGATGCTCAAGTTGACCGCCTCTTCTCAGATAATACACCACCTGCACTTTCTTCATTCTCACATCCATCTTACAATACCATCAATAGAATGACATGACTATTGGAAAACCACTGCAATAATCAATAATGGTTTTAGGTATCGAGAAAATTGTTACTTCTGAAATTATAAAAGTATTCCCACGACCTTTCCTATGGACAACTAGCATGAAAACCTCCTAGTAATGGAAGAAACTAGGTAGGAAACCATATGAAAATCTAGTGGTACAACATAACTTGAATGTTGAGAGAGACATAACATACACCATTTACCTTGTGGAAACACCGAGTCCCTGCGAAGACAACAAACGTACAAGTCAAGCCGAGAAAACCAGAATAACATACCATGAAGGAATTCGAGCATGCGAGGATTAAAAAATAGTTAAAAATAGATGAAAAATGTGAAAATGTCCATATGGCCATCAAACCGTCAAATTTAGCACAATCGTAGAAACATCTGTAAGGGTGTTTCCCATAGGGGAACACCTTCAATGTAATGAAATAGTTACATTATTTCCCTTTAAGATTTTTCTTTCAATATTGTATAATAATATTTAACGTGGTAAAATAATTCGGGATATTTTCTCAATAGTCTTTACTCAAAAAAGGATGTGCTCAATCAAAATAAAAATAAAAATAGGAAGTACATGGGATTATACATAATAATTTATGTATAATATTCCAATTTTACTTATAAACAATAAGAAAAACCTCATCATCTAACTCCTACCTAAGAGAATTACATGGAAGTACAAAGGTAATGATAGGTATGAAATTATAAAAATAAATTTGTTCATTTTTTCTTCTTGAAGTGATAATGTTTAAAAATGTATTTTTTATTTATAAAACTAGGATCATTGACTATGATATTAGAAGAAAGAAATCAAATGTTGTTGTAGAGTTCATAAACAAAAACCTAAATATTCAATATCTTATTAAAACATTTGTCCATGAGAAAATAATAATGTAGAACCTCTTCCACCTAAAGGAAAAAATGTTGTAGTGGTTCCTCTCTTGGAATGTGGTGGTTTTGTCACATGATTTTAATCGATGGGAGCCAATTCAAATCGAACTAAGAAGAGTTATGTGTTGACAATATTGATGACATTAAGATAGCCCAAAATAATAATAAAAATATGTGAATAAAGGTTTTGGAGAAATGTAGATGTATATTAATAAAATTTTAGACTCAATGGCTTAGGTAGAGAAATCCAAGTACATTAGATGTAGGTCTTATAAATTTTCTCTGAATGAAGGAATAATGTTTATTATTTTTTTAGACAACCTTGTTCAATCCCATTTAGAGAAGTCTCTCAAACCTTACAATGACAAAGATTGGTAATTGATCGAACAAAAATACTATTAAAAAATAGTATTTCATCAATCATCATCAATACATTATCCATATTTATATGTAGATAAGTGATTAGGGTTTAGGGTTTATCATTTGAGAGTCTTATCTTCTCGTAACTCTACACCCTTTTATCAAATCTGTATTCATTTTTACAATGGATTGAAGCAACAAGTTTCACAAGGCTAGCTTATATTGCCCGATTTCCAACAAACACAAAATCACTCAAACTTTTACCCAACTATAACAATTCACCTTGTACTTTTCATATTCAACTTTCATCACACTCACTATCCTTTGGAATATCACCTAAATACATTGAGCATTTGACAATACTACCACATAAAGATATGGATCATGTCAAAATAAAAGCTATTTTTATAGATGAAGATGTCAAGTATTTGGAGTCTCACTACTAATTATCTTTTGATGCAACTACTGGTAAGTTTTTAATAATTGTATTAATGTTTAAATCATTTTTTATTTTACGAATTTTTATTTTGTGTTTTATTAATTATTTATCACTTTTTGTGTTTCCTTACATTTACAATTTCTCAAATCCTTCAAAAAGGGATTTCCTTCAAGGATTTTAGTCACCCATCTGTACAATCTATGGTTCAATTTTTCCAGAACGAATAACTTTGTAGGGTCTATATATGGATATTGTGTACTTGAGCCTTGACTTATATGGTGCACACCCTTAGTTGACAAAAATATGATTGGTGAACTTTCTTATCCTCCAGGATAAGAATTGACTGTGTAACTTAATGTGATTGAAATTGCTACAATTACTTTACATATTTTATTCTTGTATTATATTATGAATATCTATATAATTTATGCAGCACGCCTTCTCGTACCACACTCCACATAAAGATAACATATATGTATTCAACAATGGAACAAAAATTTACGAGTCCCAAATATATGACTATTTTCTTCTTAATAATAATTATTAATTTTATTCATATTTTATATATTATATTTGGGATTATAATAGGAGATAGTTGTTGCGATTCTGACAACGAAGAGAGGATACTTTAAGAGAACATTTACCACCAGATTCCATTACTATTTATGAGTCGGATGGTCAAAAACTTAGGACACCAGTCCAAAAATAAGTACTTCTCATTTGAAACTGATGAGGAGTTCCTTGACTCCTCATCTAATTGACACATCTAACATGCCACTAATCACAGTATTTATTATTTATATATTTCAATATTTTTAAAGTATATATAATTTCATAGAAATATAGATTAAAGATTTATAACTTGTTTACATTCCTTTACTACACTAACCTCCAAAGTAGCGCAAGTTTATATCATCATGATCATTCTAGTCCATCAAGATATATCTTCGTTACCTTAGGGTATGTATCTCATTTAAGTTGTAATTTTAATTTATTTTTAGTTTGTTATATTTTTTAAATGAAGAAACCCATACATTTAAATTGTATAATGGTTAGTTACATTTAGATCATAAATACTAGTTCCATTCCTAGTCTTTTCATTGTACTCATCAATAACAACCACAACACCTACAATATAACCCTTTTCCATCTCACCGTAATATATAGAAATAAGTAATATTTTTTAATCATAAATGATATATTATTTTTTATTATTTCATTCTTATTATGTTTGTCATTTCAATTTTCTCATGTTATTTACAATTGATTATTGCAGTGCCTCCTCTACCTCCAAATACATTTACTACTTTGAGGAAAAAGATGCCACCATCGCCATCGCCATAAAAATATGTCAGTACCATTTGGGGAAGTGGGAAATATATTAAATTTAATGCTCCATTTGAAAGTGGGGTTTAATCCCATGTAAATTTCAATATGCAAGATATGATTCATGGGATGATAAAACCTTCTTCAAGAGAGAAAAATATGAAACACACCTTCTCAAAGAAAAACTACCTTAACCGATGATGAAAAGCCCAAATTTTCACTTAATAGTCTTTTGGATGACAATTGTCTAGCCACTATTAAATATGTTTTAACAATTAATGATATTGAACAATTATATTTTTGGGAGTGTAGGGATAATTTTTTTATCAAATAAATAAATTCCTAATCAACCAATCAATCCCAGAGACATTAATTGTATTCTTCAAGATAAATTGAACCATCAAAGGTTGATATTTTATTAAATCGGGTTGCAAATGGTATTGTGTCTCTTACAAATAATTACAATGAGGATGTATTAGATATAATGTAGAAAAAAATTGAGAATTTAATTGTTGAATCACAAGCCTACCATAATATGTGGTCAAGAGACAAGGGCCTTATAGTTATTACAAATGTAGAAAGGGATAAGGCATTGGTAAGTTTTATTAAAGTTTCAAAGATGATTTATAATTTTTAAAATTTTATTAATTCTTTTTCTATTTTTAAAATGAAATTGAAGTACCATAATTTGAATAATGAAGAAAGAGTGCTTGATCTACATTTAAAAAGTGCAATGAAAAGTGTAATTCTAGTAGTTGATTTGAAGTAAAATCTTATCCGTAACGCCACAAAAACTACTCTCAAATCAAAATAGAAACTAATAATTTAATAGTCAAAATTACGGTATTTTTTTGTTTTAAAAGAGGTTTGCAAGGTTAGACATTATCCACAATTAATAAATTTCTTGGTTAAATTCTTTCTACACAAGCTTGTGAAAGTTGGAATTAAATTAATAATTAAATATTATTAATTTACTTCCTAAAATATATTTACGGTTTAAAACAATATGTTTACCAAGTTCCAAAAGTTTAATTAATTATCATGCACCAAGATTACTTTATTTTCTAACAAAAAAGTTTAATTTATTTTGTCTAGCCACTAAGTGGCCCCATTCACCCCATTACCCATGCACTTTTTAATTAAATTTCATTCCCACAAAATACCTCCCTTAACTGATGTATGGTTAAATCTGAGCCATTAGATCAAATCTATCCTAGTCATTGGATTTGGGTTTCCTAAATATCCTTATGGGTTTCTTTTTATTTCTATTTTCCCCAAAATCATCCTCATTTGTTCATTCTTGTTTTGTAGGTTTGGAAGAGGAGAAGCCATGCGAGCAAGAAGAGAAAACATGGAGAAATTTCCTTGGTTCTAGTTGTAATGGAGAAATATTCCTCCATTCTTCTCTTCATAGTTTAGTTTAGACAAGGGTTTGCTATTGTAAGGTTTCTCATTTACTTAATGTAGAGATCCCAATGTGGATCTGATTTTTGGCTATTTAATATATATATATATATATATTCTTTGAGTTCAACAATTGGGGAAAACCCCAATTCATTAAATATATGAAATTTTATACATTTGGATGCACATAAGATGATTTTTCAAACACTTTTCTACTTGGGTTATTTTTAAGGCAATACTAACTTTAATTAAGGTGTCTACAATTAATTAGTTGATAGATTGACATCATATCTTAGTTTCATAACTCAAAATTTCTAAATGCATAACTTTTCCATTCAAACATATAACCTTCAACAATATGAAATGTACGTTTTCTTTTATTGAACATTCTTTGGAATTTCTCCTTTCAACCATAGAATACAAATATGATAATTACAATTTGCAATTTAAAAATATTTTGCAATACAAGAACTTATAATTCATTTCTATCAATAAAATTAGTCCTTTCCAACAAGGTATACAACAAGCGTTCTTTCTACACTCAACTAAATCACTACAACTTGGAATAAATGAAATATACAAGACTTTCTTTCAAACATACAAAAGTTACAATATTCCACTCTAAGTGGGAACAATAATAAATTTTACAACATGGAGAATTATTCCAAAAAGGTCAAAACACAAGTTTTCTTTCAAGGTCATCTCCCAACTTTTAGCTTTCAACTTGCATCCTTCAACTCTTAAAAAAATGGATCACAATAAAAATAAAGGGGTATAGGCGATGTTCTCCCATGCAACCTATAATTCAATAAGAGGATAAGCCATCTCCTTATTAGCCCCCGATCCCCAACCAAAGAACAATATGGGGTATTATGCAATATTTGAAAACTATTACAAGAGGCTTCCACAACAAGCATTCCATAATAACACAATCAAATAACACATTCAACAATCCATTCAAACAAAATAACAATATCACCAATAAGCCCAAAGGCTTGAATACAACAAGCCAACAAGCAAAGAATGGAATATGAGCACCACCTCATTTTTTCTTTCAAGTGAAGTAGGATCTCCACCCAAAATCCTTCATGTGCACAACTCAAAACATAAATCAATCCTTATTTCTACACTTACAAAAATATAAAATATATCCATGTTATCCTTTTCACTCCCCATAGGTGGAACCTAAAATAACACTCCCTCAAAAATTCATGCCTCACATTTCCCTTTTCCTCCCCAATGGTCCCATAAATCCATCTCCCTCACACAACTTAAGGTAATCTATGCATTTACAACAACATAACCACAACACTCATAGGATATATACAAACAACACAATTTCTATATCAAATACAAATAGTAAAAAGATACAAAGAGAGGAGAGCCTACCTCTCCATCAATCTTTTCCTTTTCTCAAAAATCCTTTGAATCCTTCACCCAAGCTCAATCCAAGATGCAATTCCAAAAGAAAACTCCAAGTATAAAATCCAAAACCAAATTTCAAAAGTGTAAGAGAAAAAATTAAGGCAAGCAACCTAAAATCCATTAAAATCATCTACTAAATAGAAAAGGGATGTGAAGATGATGAAGTGGCTCCATGTAGGATGCCACTTCATCATCCATCCATTCCAACACACAAGTCAAAATTAAATCCCAAAGAAATTAAATGCACATCTATGACTTATGACATGCCCACATGACACTCTAACTTGCACACCATGCTTAATATAGATAGAATTAAATGTGGTAAGTAACAAGTGAAATTATTTACACTTTTACACTCCAAAATACATAATTAAGCCTAAAATTAACTCCCATACCATATCTATGATTGTTGGATTAATTTAAAAGGCATGGGATAAGATTAGCTTGTCCCACAAGCCTCCAAAAAAGTCTCCCAAGTCAAAATCTAAATTTTGAAGTTAGGAAAGAGTACACAACACAAAACCCAACACAAATCTAATTTACATCCACAAGATTTCAAGGACCATCTACCAAATTTATTGCCCACATGTCATATCTTCCCTTTTAATTCAAATTTAAGCTAAACTAGTTAATTAAGACACATTAGCAAGTGTTAATAAAGTGACAATATTTCCCAAATAATTAAATACATGAACACAAATTAAAACAACCAAAATTAAAGGAAAGGAACACATTACACCCATGGCCACATAAATGAGGTTACCCCCCATGGGAACCTCCTAACAAAGCATGCAACAACACAACATAACATTATACACAAGTTGTCAAATTTTGGCCATGTTGCACAACACCTGACATCCTTCTGTGGTTGGTCCCCTATCCCCTTTCGATGTATGTGATAAAATGTCCTCTGCAACACAAAAAATACCTCTCTGGCCTTGCGGCCATATCAACAACATCATTAATAATATACATATAGAAATCAATAATCATCATCCAAAATTAGAAATTCTATCATCTATCATCATTCAATTTAATTCGATTTTAACATCCATAACATCATAATTCTACTCAAAATATCCAACATAGGCTATGCATCTAGAATATGACATGTTAGTATAAAATCAAAATACTACAAATACACATATATATGTGTCCATCATCGTCATCTAGTGCATCATAATAAAAATGTAAATCACAACATGTCAATAGTCCAAATATATGCATAGTCTATCATCTACTAATCAAGATATAATAATCAAAATGTCTAAGTATCCATCCAACATTCATATCATCATAATGAACAATAGTGTCAAAGAAGAGTGGGCACTACATTATCACTTTAAACAAAAAAATAATGCCTTAATAAGGATCATAAAGGAACATGTAATGGATCCTAAAATATATTTTAATGAAATAGAAGAGGATTTCTACCGGTGATGAAGCAAATCCAAAATGTGAAATACTTTCAAATATCAACACAACCGTGAAGGATATTTTTGTAGTCACAAGTTTTAAAATAAGGTTTTGGTGAAGTGGAGACAATAAGACAAACCAAAAATCTACTTCTTAAGGATGCAACTACAATATGAAATTTTTAAAATTTAACATTTGAAAATATGGTTTTAATTTTTTTAAAATTAATTTTTAGACTATAAATACATATAAATTTTTCATAATTTTAATCTTCTTCATTATATTAAAACATTACAAGTTTCAATTTATGTTGTGTTGTACTTGTATTATATTCATATGTATGTTCTCCAAATAAAATCATAATGTGATTAGAATATTCAATTATGTTTAATATTACATAATACATTATTGATTATTATCATTTGCAAACAATTTATTTCAAAGCAAGATGGATTTATTTTTTATACAATAATATTCTAGGATATTATTATGATTTAAATTTTTTTCCCCAAATTTCTTGATTAAAAAATCTAAACAACAAGTTACAACACTAAAAATATTATTCAATAAAGAACATGCATATATAAAAATAACAAGTTACATACTTATAATATGATATGAAATTTGATTTATAGAAATACTATGTCCATACATACATATTTAGTCAATATCAGGTAGCTCAAACAATTCTTGACTATTTAGGTCTTCAAAACTCAAACTATTATCTAATATTTTGTTTTTATTTTCAGTCATAGTTTTGATGTTTATGTCTTCTTTGTTGTTATTCTTTGTTAGCCCTCGTATTAAAATTTCATGTCTCTCTCCTTTCTCGCAAGATAATTCTATACTTCCAATACTATCTCATAAGGAAATGTATCCACGTCATATTGTGAATCATAAAATCTCAAACAAGTCTTATGTTTTTTATCCCATCTGTTTCAAGATTTTTATTTAAAAATGTTAATCCACTAAAAAAACTTTCATTTTCAATTGATCTCAATATAATATTTTGATGTAATTAAGACAATCGAAATATTCACTAATGATTTCTTGGAGGATGCTACTAGGATACAACTTTTTCCATATCCGTGTAATTGTACCTTTATCTCTGTTGGCTCACTTAGTAAGTCACATTGTTCAATCATTATGATGCTGAAATGAGTTGATTGACACGAAATTAATTTCGTTTGAAGAATACCCTCAATTTGAACTCCATTATATTCTACTAATTTTACAAAATTCTTAACGAGAGTACCCATGTGTCTTTTAAATGTGTATTAATTGTATCTTTCTTGCCTACTTGCACGATTCCAAAACATAGGATTGACCACTCCCATGGCCTCAAGAATCTCATCCTTTTAAAGTGTTCTTTTATCTCACTTGATAAACATTGAGAAATTTTCTGCAATTTGATTCCTCTTTGAGATATAAGACCTTTATATAAATTATGTGTTACAGGGGACTTCAATGTTTGTTTTAATAATATCCACTCTTTTTTTAAAAGTGGACATTTGAATGCTACAAGGATATAAAGACAATCACTTATATTGAATCTACAAAACTATTACAATCCTTTAAATTTGTTATAGTCTATCAACTATTAAATACATGTCCTTGAAAATATTGATTAGAGTTGTATAGTAAATTTAATGTTTGACATACATGTTTTCTCAATCTAATGAAGTCGATTATATAGATGGATCTTTCTTGAGCATGTTTTGTTAAGGAATTGATTTCATTCAACATGGGTAGAATCCCACAAAGTGTAAACAATGTTTCTAAATCTATTAAGTGGTAAAGAATGTTTTTCCTTATGAACATACACACGATACTTAAACATAAAACCATCTAGTGCTGGATATTCATTAAAATTTATGCATGTAGGATCATACATGGAAATCAATCTTGTATCAATGTATTTAAGAAGTTTTTAACATCCATTATTCCAATTACAAATTTTTGAAATTCTAGAAATATTTTTGGACTGCTTGACATATACACGTGCAATTTATGTATGTATAAGATCTTCAAATTTTGAGATATTTTAAAATGTACTTGACTATATTGTATGTAATATTCATCATATGAGTTATGAAATGAATTAGAATCATATAAGGTGCAACTGATGTTTTTAGGAAGAAACATACATCAATTATATGACCCTACATTACTTGATTCACCATCACTACAAACACATATAAGATTTGTAGCTAATGGATAATCATCCTTCCAAGCTACATCCTTCAAATTAGATATAACCAATTTGTAAATATTTTCAGCATTGCATTTTTCCTTCATTTTATAAAAACTAGAAGATAAGGTTTCCTTGTGTGGTTCTCAAATGTATAAATTTTCATACAAACTTGAAATGAGCCCCTCCTTATAATATATAGGAAGAATGAGAGAAGGGAGAGAGAAGGAATTTGAAATATTTCTTCAACCACCCAAAAATGCATTAAAATAACTGCAACAATGATGGGTGCCACTACAAAACCCATACCTCCATGTAATTTTACTTGTTGGAGAAGAAAGGAATCCTGTACCTCATCATTTTGGTAGGTGAGAAATATGGAAACACCCTCTAAATTGTCAGAATGTATTTCCTCATTTTGAAATACTCAGTCTCACTAAAAATAAGAAAACCAGTCGTAGTTGTGTAGAGGACACTGAGGGCTTTCCAAAAAGTCTTATCATGTGCAAATATGAGCTCCCAGTGAAACGTTATGGCCATCTGAAGATGAGGGTGCCATACCGCAATAAGTGTGGGTGGTGATCTCTACATTCTCGGACTCGAATTGCATCGCATCCTCTAAACTTCAAAATTTCAGACTTTCAAGATTTGGAACTTCATGCATTTTGATTTCGGAGTTTGGATATTGTTCAACACTTAAGTTGGCTCGAGAGTTCTGAAATGTCGAACCTTTGAAGTCCAAAATTCAGACTTTCAGGATTTAGAACTTTAGGCATGTTGCGTTACACTGTTCATCACTCGAGCCAAAAATTTTAAAATTCTGAAACCCCAAAGTCTTAAATTTGGACTTCAGGTTTCAAACCTTTTTCCTTTTAGGGGTTTCAAGTGTCAGGATTTTGGGGGTTCAAGTTATGGGATTTCAAGGGTTCAGGTTTTGGGGTTTCAGGAATTCAAGTTTCAAAGTTTCGGGGTTTGGGTTTCGTGGATTTTGGGGGTTTGTGCATCGATTCATTCTTCACGTATCTAAAAATCCAAAAATCTTGAAGTCCAAATTTCAAAATTCAGGTTTTAGACATTTTTCCTCCCCGTGTGGCACTGTTCATGGTGAGCTCTGAAGATTCTAAAACTCTAAAATTAATATGCCTTTTATGCATTCACCTATAAATTTAGGAGCTTTGCGCTCCCTATCAACGGGTTTCCCCATTTTTCACTTGGGCGTACCTCTAAAAGACCTCACCTCCGAAGTCCAAATTTAGGACTTGAGCTTTTCATTTCCCAAATTCCTCTGCAATGTGCCTAATCTACCTAACCGATTGGCCAATACCAAAGTGTGATCTCCTGGTCGAATCGATCCTCATTTTTTCTCCACGGGGTCTTGTTTGTCCGATTTCACTCAAGGGACCAAATTGGATAATAGGTACCTAATGGTACCATGAATATATGCTACCGACTAGTAGCATAAATATATACTATTGGCTAGTAGCATATATTCATGCTTTGACTAGTAACATGAATATATGCTGCACCGGATGGTAAAGATGAATGTATGCTACTGAGTCAATAACATATATTCATGTTACTATCTCGTAGGATATATTTATTCTATCAACTCGATAGTATGTGGTATGGATTTGTAAAAAATAAAGAAGATCAAATAACAAGGTGTTTAATAGTTTACATATGGCTCATCCATGATTACATACTTAAATTACAATTGGATTGGTCTTAGGTAAAATGGCCTCTGAAACAAGAAGAAAGATCAATCAAAAAGCAAAAGAAGCATATTTAATTTTTAATTTAGCCAAAAAATTCACACACATAGCTTTCATCCACTTCAAACATGGGTAAGAGATTATTTTTAGTGCATTTGTTAGTTTAATTTAAAGTTTCAAAATCACAATCAAACCCTTTTCAATTTTGAATGTAAAAACCCCACTGATAATTAGAATCCACACGAAACAATTAATCGGATAACATCTCACCACACTCACCACATATAACAATTAATCATAATAATATGTCAACACATGAAGATATTATTTATGATGACATGCTAGAGCTGGAAGATAATCCTCATTATAAAATGCCTCTAATGGAATACATTCATAATGATGAGATTCAACTAGTACAAGATATTTCCAATTCTCAATCTCATGAAACAGAGACTCAAGTTGAAAATTCTAAACAAAAATATGTGTGAAGGAAGAAAACTAGTTGGACAATTGGGAGGTCATTTAAGGTAGACTGGGCATCTAAATATCCATTCATTGAAACCTATAGAGCCAGAGAATGGTAGTGATACTCCAACAAAATGTAGATGTACAATATGTAGTTAGAAACTAAAAAAAGACCACATATTACAACTGAAGTTGGACATAATTGAGAAACATTGTGGAAAAGTATATATGACGGTAACGGAAAAAGATGGAAAAAATAAAGACACATAATTAGAAAAATGTAAAATCTTGCTTGCATGTAAGATTTCAGATTATAAGGTTTTGTTTCAATATAATGGGTTTCTCAACATTCCACAATCACATTGGTCGAAGAGAAGTGCTTGGGAAATGGAAAAGTGTTTAGCAATAATTGAAATGGAAGATTTGAAAGAAAAATTAAAAAGCAATGTTTATCTCACTGTCCATCGATGAGGTCACAACAATTGACAACACATCGTGGGTTTGCATGCACATCTACACTTTTGAGAATCATTCAAGGAAAACTCATTTGTTAGCTATTAATAAAATGGTTGAAAATGGTAATGATGAAAAACCTTTGTTTTTATAATTTATGGAATTTATCTTGGATGGATGACTATGCAGTTTCTAATAAGTTGTTATGTGTTGGTATTGATGGTGCATCGGTGATTCAGGTCTTAGAATTGGACAAGTTGTGTTCACCTACAAATAAAAATTACCCCATTTATGATTCCAATTCATTGCATGGCTCATAGAATGAACCTTGCATACAAAATTGCTAACACATTTAAAAATGTTTTTAAAGTGGAAGAGCTCTTCCATTACTTGCATGCTTACAAGGAAAGAAATCCTAAAATATTTTTAGAGTTAAATAAAATTTCAATTGGAGTTATTCATGGTAAAAGCATCCTTAAATATGTTGATATAATATATATTTCCATGTATGATCATGCTCTAAAGTTTGGTTCATTATTACACGGTAGGAACACCGAATATATTATTCACTTCATATTTGAATTACATACACATGTACTATTAAATATCCATATACGTAGGAAAACTACCTTCCTATAAAATAGGAAAGTGTTACAACAAATAAACCTATTTAGTTGTGATTCTTACTCCCGTAACAATACACAACTCAACACCAATAATATATTATTGTTTATATAACAATAATATATTAATAACACATTAAACTATATAATAATAATTACCAAAGTGTAATTATTATCTTACACAATGTAAACATTAATATTTAATTTCCTAACATTCCCCCTTAATGTTTACATGGTACAACATATCTCGATCACTGATTGTAGCCTGCCACCTCTGTGTGCTCATGATCAACTCTGCAAATGTGCAACATTGGGCTTGCACAAAACTCGAACATGTGCCAACGCACATTTCTTCCACTGATGGTTTTCTCCGGCTTCTACCAACAACCTTACCAAATTGGTTTTGCAGGTGTACCAATAACCTTTCACACTTGGTTTTGCAGGATTACCAAAAACCTTACACAATTGGTTTTTACAGGTTTACCAAAAACCTTACACAATTGGTTTTTACAGGTTTACCAAAAACCTTTACATCATGATTGCTACAATAATTTTTGATCAATATTATACAATGTCACTACAAAAGGGAATCATGTAGGAAATATTGCTTTCAAAACTGAACAATAAAACATAATGGAAATGGAACAATGAGACCATGTTCCCCCCCTCATTGTGAACATTTCACTTATTCAATCCAAAACAGGAACTCTGAAATCATACTGCACACAACAAACTGCAATTCAGAAATGAAAGAAAACTCACACACACACTGTCACCACAACTTCATGCGGCCCCGTCGTTGGTGACTGATGAGAGGTCGCTGAATGACCTCCATCCTCCTATGCCTCCATCCTCCATTATGTCGTTACTTAACTCAGTTGAATATGACTTTGAGATTCAATTTTACAATGCCCCCCATAATACTGACTCGGATGTCGCGTACGAGCGATAATGCATCCAACAAAAAAATTTAAATTTTCCAACTCTTTTACATGACATTGACTCTCTCAACGACTCACAAAGACTTTGAAGGACTAATAACAACTAATATTATGTTTAATGTGACTCTTTTCATGACACTCGAGGACTGGTTTGACAATCCTAAAATAATCTCTAAAAAAATAACAATACCCGAAACCTAAAAACAAAATACTTACAGCTAATGGCATAAGTTAGATCTCACACTATTCAAACACGTTTTTGGTGATACGTGTTGTGACCAGACGTGGTAGATAGGCTACAGCTGTAAATGCTTGCACAAGGCCCATAAATGACTCCTTCCATTGAAATCTGCATCCTTTTCTCCTCAAAACATTTCCTTCAGCTTTTGAAGAGATGATACCGATTTAATTCTGTTCACTACAAAGGTAATGAAGGCACTCGATTCTATAATGTAGGTGTGAAGGATCAAATATAGCATGTAATGCCAAATTGGAAAACACGTCCTCTTTCTCTGCAAATGTCCTTCAGTACAGAGAGGAAACATATAAGAACAAGTCTATAGGCTGAGTCGATCTCCTGGAGCTGTCGCAGCTGAGTCTGAGTAGTGTAACCAAACAATGAATGTTGGGAAAGTAAATAGACCAAATGTGCAAGCTAATGGATGAGAATAGGACCCGGATTGGACTGCACATGGATACTATTGTAATTTGTATCCTCCAAATTACAGGACAAGCTAATGGAGGCACAGTAGATCAAATGCAGTCGCATGCATTTAAAATCAGACCTGTGATCTATAGGTATACAGATATTAAAGCAACTGGGCGGCTAAGCTTCAATACCGTGTTGTCTATCAGTGCTGCACATAGACGTCTTCACATAGATATAGGACTGCGTGAAAAATCTTTGCCCTGATTGTCATACACAGAAATATATTGTGCAGCATTGGATTTGGCAGGCTACAACACCAAATAACAGTAGCAGATCAAGAAATGGTAGGTAGGTAGCTTTAAGCGCAGGTAGTAGGTACAAATGCCAATGCAAAACCATGCACCTCGGAAGAGAGCTTGCATCCACACGAAAAATATGATCTTAATAGGGATGAATACTGAGATCTAACATACGTATACACTGATATAAAATAATCTAAAAACTATAAATCAGGGAGAATAAGCCATAGATGAGGGCACTATACTAGTTGAATATGCCCCTGTAAACAATTTAATGATCCATGATAAGAGGATCACAAAGATCTGCTCTGATACCAAATCTAAAGTTTGGTTTAGTATTACACAGTAGGAACACCGAATATATTATTCACTTCATATTTGAATTACATACAAAGACTATTAAATAGCCATATACATAGGAAAACCGACTTCCTATAAAATAGGAAAGTGTTACAACAAATAAACCTATTTAGTTGTGATTGTTACTCCGTAACAATAATACACAACTTAACACCAATAATATATTATTGTTTATATAACAATAATATATTAATAACACATTAAACTATATAATAATAATTACCAAAGTGTAATTATTATCTTACACAATGTAAACATTAATATTTAATTTCCTAACACATGCATGTAGGATTTTGAATAATATCAATATTTAGCTTGAGTTTAATGTTTAAATATCATAGGGAAGTTGAAAAAGTGAAATATTTGTTGTTCCATTTATAAGATTTCAAAATATTATTAACACTATCTAGTATTATCCCTATGTTTAAGGAAATCAATTGCTTAGTTAAACATGCTCAAGAAAGATACATTTTTTTTTGAATTCATAAGGTTGAGAAAACATGTATGTCTATCTCTTGATATGTTATACAACTATGAATGTTTTTTTAAAGGACCATTTTTCAGTAGTAGGTGAACTTCAATACATATTAAAGGATCTGAAAATATTTAAAATTTAATGTCAACGTCCATCATTTTATTGTTATTAATGGGATGGATATTTCAATGCACACTTTCAAAAAAACTAAAGATATCACAGTAGTAGATCTTGAAGAAGTACTTGTAACACGTAATTTATATGAAAAGGTTATATATGACACATGAATAAAATTAAGAAAAATTTCTTGGGGAGATCATCCGATGAGATCGTGAGGCCGTTTTAAAAGGGATGACCAGTTTGAGGCCATGGTAGTGGTGTATCTTAATATAGGTAAATATGGAATAAGAAATTTATTTTACAAATTTATAGAAACTTTCATTAAGAATTTTAGTAAATCTATAGAGTTCCAAGGAGTTGAAATTATCGTTCTTCTATAGAAGGAATTAATGACATCTCAATAACTCATTTCACGCTAATAATGATTGATAAGTATAACTATCTAATTGAACCACCAGAAAAAGGTGTTATTACATGGTTATAGAAATTTTTTATCCTACTAACATCATGTAATAAAGTATTAGTAAATATTTCCGATTATATGAATTGTGTCAAACAATGATATTGGGCTCAATGGAAGATGAAAGGGTTTTAGTGCATTAACATTTGTTAAGTCAAAAATCTGAAACAAATTGGATAAAAATTTAGAGACTTGTTTGAGATTGTATGTTTCACCATATTTTGTGGACACATTCCCATATGAAAGAGCATTGGAAATATGGAGTTCTCTTATAGATAGGAGATGGGTCTTTAATATAACCACTAGAAGAGAAGATATGGACATTCACATTGAATATGCCTCTGGGATATTAGATATGAGTGTGAGTTATGAAGAACAAGTTAGTGAAGGTCTAGGAATGTTTCAGCTACCTGATTTTAACTAATGATTTAAGAACATTGTATTTATAGAACTAAAATTTCATATAACATTGTTATGTAGTTGACATGTTGTGTTCTTTATTGAAAGACAATTTCAGTATCGTTGTTTACTATTTTTTATTTACAAATCTATGAATTATTTAATTTTTTCCATTATCTTTCCTATTTAAGTTTTGATTGTTACAACTTACTATATGATTATTTTGACTCTTGAGGTGTGTTAAAAATAGTAACCCATCATAGCACTCATTGGTGGACACAAGAAATATTAAAATGTCACTACATAAATAACTAAATCATAATGATCACAAAAATAAGTTTTCCATAAATACTAATCATGGAAATAATAAGATACATAATATTTGTACAAAATATCAATTTAGTTATTCAATCAGATACAAAGAAAATAAAAGAACAATTTATCCATGTACAAAAGAAATTATTTTCTTGATTTGATTTCTTACAAAAATGAGTTTTCCAAGGTTACAAAAGAAATCATTTTTCTCACTTAATATCAAAAGTAGTAGTTTCTACTCCTTTCTCTTCTATAGAAACTACCTTCTTTCATGGTGATTGACTGAAATCTCAATGTAGCCAAATTCTAAGAAACCTTAATATACTACAAAATAATATGAACTCCAAAAGAAAATAGATATCCTTATTCATTATTGAATCATGAATTACATTTTTTCCTAAATAGGAAAACAACTCCCAACTCGAGTTGCCAAGAAAACTCTAACTAAATTTTACTAAATCTACTCTAGGTGGGGGAAATTACAATTTTTAACAGTTTACTAGAACCTACTATTCTTTGTAAGTTCACATGCTTATTTGTACGGGCATAGAAATTGCCATGCATCTTATACATGCCTAAATTAGAGGAATTGCAAACTATCCAACTCATAATGCAACTAATAGACTAAAAATAACTAATGCTCTAAAATAGGAAAAAACTGAACTACAACTTAAATCATAATTTTTCGGCCTCAAGATGGCAGATTTTGGGCCCAAAAATGTGCTATAAATTTCTCCAAATGGTAGGGTGGGTTGAACACTGTGTTCGTCTCATTGAAACATGTGTTTTAACAAAAATGACTCAAACGGACACCTGGAGCACAAGTTATGAGCTTTTCAAGTTCCTACTAATTTTGGTGCATTATTTTCCCTACTTGAAAAAACGTAGCTCCTGCAAGTTGTCTTCTTCAAAATGCTTCCATTTATCGCATCTAAATTCTTAATCTCTCACTCTGTGACCTAATTATTGTCCTCTTGTTCCAATGCTTTCCATTGTCCCAAATATTTGTTGTATTTCCTATGTCGCATGTCCATTGTTTTCTTATCTAGAATATGATCCACTTATTCTTTCTTCTTCACCGGAACCTACTACCTCCAATCTACTACTTCATCAATAACATCCCCTTCTGCACCATCCCCATGAAAATAATACAAATATGGAACATTAAACGCTAGAGAAATATCAAAATTCCCCTGTAAATTCTACCTCATAAGCATTATCATTTTTTTCACAATTTTGTGGTGACCAATCTTCTTGTACTTTGACTTGTTATAGGTTCCTTTTGGAAACATTTCCTTCTATAGGTATACCATAATCAACTAACCAACTATAAATAACTTTCTTTATCTCAGTGCACATATGTTATTTCCTTATACTTATCATTACTATTCTACAACTTCTTCCGCACTTCTTCCTACAATTATTGTATATGTTCGAAAAATGCTTTTGCATCATCATTGAGTCTGCCATCAACTGGTAGTTGTACCAAATCTAACACCCCAATTGGATTACTCCCATACATAATAAAAATGGAGAATTTCCTGTGGATCTATTTATGGAACTGTTATATGAAAACTCAGCTTGTGGTAATGCTAAGTCCCATTGTTTTGATTTTCCCCAACTATGCACCTTAACAAGTTTCCCAAAATCTGATTTACCACCTTTGTTTGCCCTTTGGTCCGAGGATGATAGAAAATGCTAAATTGTAGTTGAGTTCCCAACTTCTTCCATAAAGTCCTCCGAAGCGACTTAAGAACCTGTGTCCCTATCTAAAGTAATTGTTTTTGTAACACCATGCAAATGAACAACTTCTCGAAAAAAAAAAAATATGCTACGCTTATCACATCACTTTTTTTCTTATAGGAAATAAAATGAACATCCTTCAACAACAAAAATTGAGTCATGACATTGTTCTATTTTTGGTAATCCTAAAACAAAATCCATACTTAGATCTATCCACAACCCTTTAGGAATAGGAAACAACATATACATCCTTGTATCATGTGCATGGCCTTTCAAGACTTGAAAAATTTGACACCTCTCCACATATCTTACCACATCTATTTTCAGCTTTGGCCAATAATATTTCTATGTTACCAAGGCTATCATCTTATTTTAATAAAAATACCCGATAATCCTCCAGTATACAACTCTTTCACTATATTCTCTCTCATAGACCCAACTTGAATACATAGTTGGTGTCCCTTCAAATAAATAGCCATCCTGGACATCTCCCGCATTTTCTCGAAAATGGATGAATTAAAATTTCAAAAATATTCTTGAAATTCAAATTAAAAGAATACAAACCCTTTTTGCTTCAAAACCCACCACCTCATTTTCCATAGTGGTAAAAAAGTCACACGCCTACTCAATGCATCAGAACTTGATTGTGTTTTCCTGATTTATGTTTTAGAGAAAAATTATAACCCTACAAAAATGATAACCACTTTGCATGCCTACTATTCAACTTATTTTGTGTATTCACATACTTCAGGGCTATGTGGTTTGAAAAACACAAACTCCTTAGGCACTAAGTAATGCCTCCAATGCCTTAATTCCTATACAATTGCATAAAATTCCACATCATAAGTAGAGTAGTTATTTCTTACCTCATTCAATTTCTCACTAAAGAAAGCTACTAGTTTTCCACCTTGACTTAGAAAAACATCAATACCCACATGTGAGGCATCACAATCGACCTTAAAAACTTTATCAAAATCTGGTAGTGCCAAAATGGGTGCCTTTGTCACATTCTTCTTTAAGAGCTGAAAACTATCCTTAGTTGCCTTTGTCACAAAAACTCCCTTCCATTTGTGAAATCCATTATATGTGCTACAATCTTTTGCTGAAATTTTTAATAAAATTTCGTAAAATGTTGCTAGACCATGGAAGATTGTTACCTTTGTTATACTCCGTGGATTATGCGATTCAATAATTGCCTTTATCTTCTCTCGAGTCCATCTGCACCCCATCCGCTGAAATAAAAAAGCCCAAGAATACCAAACTCTCTTGCAAGAACGTGTACTTCTTCATATTTACATAGAGTTTCTCTTTCCTAAACACTTCAAATATCACCCTCATACGCCTCAGAGGTTCTTATTTAGTTTTACTAAAGATCAATATATCATCAAAATAAACCACAACAAACTTACCATTATAATCCTACACCACTGTGTTCATCGGTCTTATAAAAGTACTAGGTGCATTGGATAACCTGAATGTCATCACCAACCACTCATATAAACTATTTCCCATCTTGAATGTTAATTTCCACTCATCTCCTTCTCTGATCTAAATCTGATGGTAACCAATTTGAAGATAAATCTTGGTGAAATACCTAGATCTAGCAAAAAAATCCATCATATCATCAAGGTGAGGCATTGGGAACCTATACTTGATTGTAATTTTATTGATTACTCTACTATCTATGCACATTCTCCATGTTCCATCCTTCTTTGGTGTTAATAAAGCACATGGACTCATGCTCTCCTTACAACCATCTTTCTCACAAGCTCTACCACTTACCTATTCAACTCGCATGCAATGTCGGGCTCATCCTATAAGCTTGCTTGATTTGGGAATAAAGACCCTGGAATCAAATCAATATGGTGTTGAATATCTCTTTTTGGTGGTAATCCATCTGGTAGCTCATTAAGAATAACACCAAAAATTTCTTCTATTAATTATGTTATTTCCACTAGTATTTGTGAACTTGCAGGTTCATCCTTATTTGCAACTAGTGCATAACAAAAACAGGTTGCCTTCACCTCCTTCACAAATTCCTTTGCAGAAAGCATATAATCAGCCTTGCCCTCTCCCTTAAGAGGTAGAAAACTATTTTTGTGCCATCATTCTAGAAAGTATAAGTATTCTTCCCCTTCATGAATAACTTTTCTATCAAATTGCCATGGTCTTCCTAGCAGCATATGACATGCATCCATAGCAATAACATCAGAAAAATCTCATCCTTATAATTGTTCTTAATAGAAAAACTTATTAAAAATCTCTTATCAACACTAACTTCATTACCCTTCTTAAACCATGCAATACAAGTAAGGGATAGGATTATTCTCACAATGCAGACACAATTTCTTGACCATCTCATTTGAAACCATGTTCTTACAACTACCACCATCAATAATAACATTACATACCTTTCCTCCTGAAGTTCACCTTGTTCTGAAAATATTTGTATGTAGCCATGCATCCCCCTTGATATCCTTTCTTGGAGCAATCATCGTCCTCTTGATCATCATATTTTCTCCAACATATGATGGAATTTTTAGGTCATGTTCATCTTCTACTTCTTCTTCTTCAACAAGATTTACTCTTGGATCATCTTCTTGTCTCTTATCATGTGTATAAGAATGCCAACATTCAAAACCCGATGCCCCTCTTCACCACATCCGTAATAAACAAATGGTCTTCTTGGAGCCTCCCATCCTCTATCACCATCATATCCTCCGCCTCTTTGTTGATTATGGGAATATTGTCTCATATATTATTTATTTTCCACTCCATAAGGAGATTCTCCCTTATTAGCATAGTCTACGTACTTATTTTTTATTATTAGACTAGTTGTTCTATCTATTCCATTATTCTCTCCTTCTTATTTGTAACTTCTCCATCCATTTAGGGGAGTCTTGTTTATTCCGTACCTATAAATAATGTACGTGGGTTCATTGTTCAATAGAATAATGAGATATATCAATCTCTATTCTCTCTCCTCTATTTCTGCCTCACATTTTGGTATCGAGCTTCAAAGTCTACGCCTGTGTGCGTGGAGATATATAGCTTGTGTGGAGCAAAGTGTGAAAAAGCACGAGAGTGGAAATCAAAAGCATGTGTGGAAATTTTGTATTGTTCACCTACGCTAAAGACAAGGGAGTTCTTTGTTGCTGCTGATTGGAGTGACTCAAGGCTGCTGGAATGTGGAAAATGTGTAGAGGAAACAACGGCCTACACTTTTGTCTCTTTGCTGCATAAAAAAAAAACGTGGAAGAATCTCTAATACAAATAATCGAGTGAAGACATTCACCTACATACATGGAAGAATTTGTATTCTTTCGCATGGAGAGTCTTTCGGCCTACATGGAGGAAAAATCAAATAAATATACTCCTATGTGGAAGTATAAAATTAGTGTGTGGAGGCTGCATAGAAAGTAATTATTATTTTTATTATCTATCTCTTCTGCTACGTGAGAGAAGCATTTGACTGGCGCTGCATGGTATTCTTCTACCTCCTACATGGATAAAAGGCAATGAGATCTTCCTGTATGTGAGAGGGAGGAGAAGCCTGTTTGTGGTCTTGTGTGGAGGAAGATAACAAGTAACCCGCCAAAGGCCCGCGTGTGAAGGAGCAAATAGAATTTTGTTTTCACGCTTTGAAGTTTCGCATGGAATTTAAAATCTGAACTACATGGAAACATGCCTGTGTTCTTAAACTTCTACGCATGTAATTGCATCCGCTAACCACCACTTCACACCTTCCATCCACCACTTTGGGTTTTTTTTTTTGCTACCTGTGTGAAAACTACAGAAGAGGGAAATTTGTGTGAAGGAGCAAACAGAGTGGAGTTTGGTGTTGCATGCTACGTGGTGTTTAGTGTTGAGCACACATTTTTTCTTTGCTAATAGTAGCTCCTACTAAGTGGAAGACTTATGAGGAGTGTCTTACATGCAAATAATGTGAAGTTAAGAATATGTCACTTGCTGTTGCGTGGAGGAACAAACCAGCTACCTGCGTGAAGAGGTAGGACAACACGAGGAGATACTTCAACACTTCACCGAATGTCAAGTGTAGACAACTCGATTGAGAGCATCAATAACATGGTTGCCATTGCCGAAATCCAGAACATCAACTCGCAAACTAGAGAACACCGTGAAGAATATCCTGAGAGCTTTGGGTTCTACTTTGCATTGCTCAACGAGCTTCAGAACACCTGGAAATCTAGCCTTCGACAAGCTAGTTCAATAAGGAATTCTTGAATATTTCCTTTTCAACGTCAGCTACCAAGAAAAGCTAGTTCAAGAAGAATTACAAGCTAGGTACAATGCTAACTGTGATGACGAAGAAGAATGCCCCAAAAGTGTTGTTCTCTCACCGCACGTGAATATTGCAAGCATCTACAAGCTAGTAATTCTCTTCAGTAATTCAAAGTTGTAATAAATCTTGAAATAAATAAATAATATTTTTTTATTACAATGTCTGCTCTGAAGTTTCTTCTTTCCGATGCTCAGTTACTCAAAGGGCCTAATTTTGGCCTGGAAAACCAAGATGTAGACAATCCTTCAGTTTGAAGGATTATGGGGCATCGTGACTAGATCGGTGCTCGTTCCCACTACTTTTGATGAATTAGTTAAGTATGAGATGGCTAGTAAAAAATCCTTGATGCTGATAATGCTCAATATTAGTGATGATGTGCAAACACATGTTCAAAATGTAGAGAAACCAAAGGAGGACTAGGACAAGCTGACAACAATTTATTAAGCCAAAAATCAGACTAAGATCCTTCATCTTCAGTCAAATCTACACACCCTCTCTATGGGTTCAGATGAGAAATTTGAGGAGTTCTTACGTCACGTGGCTGAGATGCGATCGAGTTATTAGCACTCGGTGAAATGGTGGATGAAAAATTTCTCATGTCGATCACCTTGAGAGCACTCCCTTCTTAATTTTGAGTGTTTGTTACGACATTGAATGTGTCTAAACAAACAACAACATTTGAAGAACTTGTAAATCTTTGCAACAGGAGGAGGCCATTACTTCGGTCCATGAGGAGTCTCAGGATAAATCCTTGTTCTCAAAGCCATAATGTGGCCAGAAGAATTGAAAATGTCCCCCAGAGAATTCTAATCAAGCACTACCAAAACAACATTAGAAAGATCAAAATTCAAAGAGGTGGTGTCAGATTTGCAAAACCAACACTCATGACACTGATCAATACTGGTACAATAGCTTGAAAAAAGGGTCTTCAAGTCAAAGAAGCACATCAGGGTGCAAAGATTTTCAAAAGTCTAAATGACGTCCCCACTGGAGAAAGTAGAAGGGACATCTCACATCCCAAGAAGATGATGAATTTGATGAGGAGACATTAGAAGGAGCCCATTGTGGTAAGAACCTTGTACTCATCTCTCAAACTTCTTAGCCCATGAAGAAAGTCTGGTTGATAGACTATGGAGCAAGCAACCATATGTCAGGTGAAAAGAAGTTGTTTGATCCACTACCCGAAGAACCAACTAGAGATTGAGTTCGGATAGCCGATGACAAAGAATATGTTGTAGAAGGAATTGGAAATGTCACCATTCCTCTGGGACCATGAAAATGTACACTTACAAAGGTACTATATGTTCCTGGCTTGACTAGAAACCTCTTGTCAGTTACTCAGCTCTTGAATCATCACCTTAAGGTAGAATTTATTGTTCAAAATGGCATTAAATCATGCTTAATCTCCGAAAAGGTATGGTTCTTGCTAAAACATTTGTAAAAGATAAGTTATTTGCTTTAGATATTGTTTCATCTTCTGTAGTAGCTTTATCTGCTTCTACAATAGAATCAACTGCCCTATGGCATTTTAGATATGGACACTTGTTGGTTAGTTCATTACACCGATGAGTTCAAAAGAAATGGTCCATGGATTACCAAAATTGTCTAGTTCCTTGCCTATTTTCCTTGACTGTCTTGTAGGAAAACAACATAGAGATTTGTTTCAAGCAAGCACCTTCCATGCCAAGAAGTGTCTAGAGGTAGTTCATACCGATCTGAATGGCCCATTACCTGCTTTATTTTTAGGATACAAGTACTTCCAACTATTTGTGGATGACCACTCTCGCAAGATGTGGGTATATTTCCTAAAGAAGAAAAGTGAGGCTCTTCAACATTTCCAGAACTTCTATCATCGTGTTGTGAAAGAGACCGAACAACCACTTCTTCTACTTTGCTTAGATCGAGGGGGGAATTCACATCAAAGAAGTTCTTGGCCTTCTTGAACCAACAAGGCATTAAGCAAAACCTGATTGCTCCCTACACGCCCCAATAGAATGGCATTATTGAGCATCGTAATTGCATAGTGATGGAGATGGCTTATTGCATGCTAACAATAGCAAAGCTAGAAGAATGCTATTGGGCTGAAGTAGTACAAACAATTGTATATCTTCTCAATAGGGCACCGACAAAGATTCTACAAAATAAAATGCTAGAAGAGGTATGGAGTGGTAGAAATCCATCAATTTCTCATTTATGAGTATTTGGTTGCACATCATACATGCATGTCCCATCTCAGAAGAGAAAGAAGGTTGAGCCAAAGTCACTCCCATGCATCCTACTTGGCTATAGCACTACCTCAAAGGCATACCATCTCATGGATCTTGAGACAAAGAAAATATATGAGAGTCGGGATGTGGTTTGTGATGAGTCATCCTTTGACTCAATAGTATCAACAGAAGATCCACTTCCAACCACCTCTCACTGACTAGTCTCGAATCAGATGATGAGCCAAAGGAGACTACTCAGAGAAAAGAAATGCTACCAAGAGAGCTATTTGTTGACCTTGGAGAACTGGAGAATGTGACTCCATATCAATCCACATGGAAAAGACATGGTTCTTCTCAAAAGTAGCCCAGTTCTCATCCAAAGTGGGTATAAAGCACCATCAAGGACTCACTTTTGCAAGAACTTCTAGATACATCTTAAGGAGTCAAAACAAGGAGTCAAAAAGAAATGAGGTAAAATTTGCACTCATGAGTTCATTGATTAATAGCTCTGAGCTAGACAATGTTCATGAAGCTCTCAGTCAACCTCAGTGGAAAGAAGCCTTGGATATAAAATTGACTCACTCAAGAAAAATCAGACATGGGAACTTATCGATCTGCCTACAGGAAAGAAACCCATAGGCTGCAAATGGGTTTTCAAGACAAAATATAAGGTAGATGGATCCATCGACAAACATAAAGCACGTCTTGTAGCAAAAGGATATGCTTAGAAAGAGGGCATCGACTATGAAGAAACCTTTGCACCCACTGCGAAGATGAAGACCATCAGAGTAGTTTGTGCACTAACAACATAGAAAGGATGGAGACTTTAGCAGATGGACATCAAGAGTGCTTTCCTAAATGGTGATCTGAAATAAGAAGTATACATGACCCAACTGAAGGATTTGTTGATGAAGAGCATCCTAAAAAGGTATGTTATCTCATCAAATCACTATATGGACTGAAACAAGCTCCAAGGGCATGGTATATCAAGATCAACGATCACTTTTTATAGCATGAGTTCGCTCATAGCCCCTTAGATTTGAATTTCTATATAAAGAAGGTAGGAAAAGAAATTGTCATTCTTGTTGTATATGTAGATGATCTTGCGATCAATGGAAGTTCGTAAGATCGGGTTGATATTATAAATAATGATATCAAAATAACCTTTGACATGACAGATTTGGGGCTACTACATTATTGTCTTAGCTTGGAGATATGGCAAAAGGAGCATCACATTTTTGTCTCCCAGAAAAATTATTCCAAGACACTCCTAGAAAAGTATAGAATGTCTGACTGTAAACCTATATCCACTCCCATGGAAAATGGCTTGCAACTTTCAAGATTCTAGGACTCACCTCATGTAGATTCTACTCTCTACAGGCAATTTATTGGAGGGCTCATTTATTTGACATATACCAAACCAGATCTTTGCTATGCTGTCAGCTATCTTTCCAGGTTCATGCAAGAGCCAAAGAAATGTCACTGGAATGCAACAAAGCATGTTTTAAGATATGTCCGAGGAACAACTGATTATGGTCTAGAATATAAGAAGAATGATCAATTATTCTTACAGGGATACGTCGACTCGGACCATGCCAGATCTATTGATGACAAGAAGTCAACTACAGGATACATATTTCATCTCGGATCTGGACCTATCTCATGGATAAGCAAGAAGTAGAATGTTGTTTCTATCTCATCCATAGAGGTAGAATATTGCACCGCATGAGGAGCTATGTGTGAAGTGATATGGTTACATCACATTTTGGATGACTTGGGAATTCCTAAAAAATAGTCACCTATTCTCTATTACGACAATCAAAGTGTGTTGAAGCTCATGCAGAATCTAGTCTTTCATGAACGAACAAAGCATATTGAAATTGACTACCATTTCATTCGAGAGCACGTCTTGAACCATCACATTTAGCTCCAGTACTATCCTACGGAAGCACAGGTAACTGAAATTCTCACAAAATCTCTTAGCAAAGTGAAATTTGAACTTTTTAGGGGTCACATTTGCAAGAATAATGTAATAAGGGGGGAATGTTAGCATAGTCTACATACTTATTTTTTATTATTAGACTAGTTGTTCTATCTATTCCATTATTCTCTCCTTCTTATTTGTAACTTCTCCATCCATTTAGGGGAGTCTTGTTTATTCCCGTACCTATAAATAATGTACGTGGGTTCATTGTTTAATAGAATAATAAGAGATATCAATATCTATTCTCTCTTCTTTGTTTATTCCTCACATCGCCTACCTTGGTGAAACCACTCATCCGAGAGAAAGGAAGAAGAGGCCCCCTATTCATTCCAGGTGATCTCCTAAGAATTTGATGACTTTTTTCCTCGTCCTTTAAGGATAATTGATAGGAATCCTCCATGCTCTTAATCTTGTGCATACTTATCTCATTTTGAATAGAAAATTTTAATCCATTTACATACCTTGCAACCATTTGTTTCTCGGTTTCTTCATGATATACACGAATGGAAAACTTTTAGAACTCATTTTGGTATTCTTGCACTATTTGTAAGTTCTATATGAGATTATGAAACCTCATGTAAAGAGTTTTTGCATAATCCACAAGGAGAAATTTATCTTTCAACTTCTTCCCCAACTTACTCTACATCCTAATTCTTTCTTTCCCCTTTCTTGACCTCTCTTTCGATGTAAATTTTACCTTCTTTTCTTCTGACATAGCCTTCCACTCAAAACATTTCCCCATGCTAGTCAACCAATCTATCAGCTCCTCTAGTTTTAGACTACCTCCATACTCTAAAACATCAAATCTTATCCCATCATTATTTCCTTCTAATGCTTGAAGCATCCTTTCTTCAAAAGCTAAGGGTGGCACTTGTGTTTCCTCCTCTTCACAAACTTCTTCTTCATTTGTGTCATCTCCACCTTGATTTCCTCTCTGGGTTATCATTGTAGTAAGCATAGCAACTTGCCTCTGTAGATCTTACATATTTCTATTCATCTGGGAAATACCGCCTCCTCTTCCTCTTCCTCTTCCTACCATTTTTGTAAGACGTGAACCAAATTTGATACCGGATAATGTAGATAAATTCTAAACAAACTCAATATACTACTAAATAATATGAACTCCAAAGAAAATAGAAAATCAACTCCCAACTTGATTTTCCAAACAAACTCTAACTAACTTTTACTAAATCTACTCTAGGTGGCGGAAATTACTATTTTTAGCAGTTTACTAGAACTTGCTATTCTTAGTAAGTTTGCATGCTTATTCGTATAGGCACATAAATTTCCATGCATCTTCTACATGCCTAAATTAGAGGAATTTCCAACTTTCCAACTCATAATGCAACTAATAGACTAAAATTAACTAATGCCCTAAAATAGGAAAAAATAGAACTACAACTTAAATCCTAATTTTCGCCTCAAGATGGCATATTTCGGGCCAGAAAATGTGCTAAAACTTGCTCCAATCAGCAGAGGTTGGTTGACCTGGTATTTTTTTCTCATCGAAACATGTGGTTTAAAAAAACGGACTTAAACGGACACCGAAGCACAAGTTATGACCATTTCAAGTTATTGCTAATTTTCGTGTATCAAATATTCCCTTAATATTCCTTATTCAATCATATCCTTTGTAACAACATTTATATTGAAAAGTATTTCACGTTATTCATTTGTTGCATCCCCTACTAAAGCTAAACTAGGATCTGAATCAATTTTCTTCTTCAATAAAATATCTGGATCCATTCCATGCTCCTTGATAATTCTTCATAGAGAATTATTCTACTTGTTCAAAATAACAACATTTTATTTCAACCCAATGAATCCATTCAAAATTTTCTTCACATTTTTAGGTGCACATTAAGCACATGTACCTCATTCTTCATATTTTGATACTTGGACTACATTTAGAAAATAAACAATAGTAAGGAAAAAAATTAAAAATAACCATAATTAATTATTATTAAATTTTTAAATATTATTATAACTTACCATAACCTTTTCTTTCTCTGCATTCACAATCACAACAAGGCTCTTGTCTTTGGACCATTGATTATAGTAGTCGGGCTTCTGCATTTAAATTTTCTATTCTATTTAACATTATATCTAACACATTATCATGATAAGGATTAGAAACAATAATAGAACTAGATACAACTTGATTCAATAATATATCAATATTTTCTGGTTCATTTTGAACTAAAGAAAATAAAGAATGTTTTTGGGAGTGGTTGTGAAAATGGGCATTAATTTCTTTAATCAATGATTTTCCCTAAAATCATAATTTTTAATGATTCAATATATTTCAATTTTTTTAACAGTGGCTAAACAATTATCAGACAAAAGACTTCCCAATGAATTTTTTCACATCTCATCATTAGTTAATGTCGTTTCCCTTAGAGTCAAAGATGTTGTATTGGACATTTGTTCTCTTTGTGGGGAAACATGTGTTGTACCCTGAATTACATGTTTAGGATTGAATTTTTTTGGGGCCCGGTCCCCACTTCCGTAACCATTATATTCCTTGTCCAAATAAATTTGATTTAAAACTAATATTCCACCCATGGTTTTATCCACCGATAGAAAAGGTGGGAACCGAGAGCTAGACAAATGAAAAATTCTTACACTAGCATCTATAAATCTATAATTGTTACCCCTTATACAAACATTGTGGGTGGTGATCACGAGAGTGGCAGGAAATCATTTCTAAAGAAGTAACATTATGAGTACGATATGATGGAGGAATTGAAATATGAAATAAAATCAGAAATAAAGAACATATAAATAATAAAATGATTGAATAATTAAATATTAAATAGTTTTCTTTATAAGAAACAATACTTAGTTTCGATCTATTGTTGTATTGTTGTAATTTTCTCGGGATGTTGCCCTTATTGAAAAACACTAGAACTAAAAGACATCGAGAAATCCTAATTAACCATGAAAGTAATTTGTAAATTGATTTAAAAATAAATGAACTTAAAATATATTAAAATGTAAAAGGTAATTTGAAATATAGCTTGTTCTTGATGAGGAGACACGTTTTGTGGACATTTCAGTTCTTCAAATTCATATTCACATCTTTTGGAAACTTGAGGAGGTTCACGGAGGCTTGCACTACCGTAGGAGGAGTACATTATAAAGAATGTAAAATACTAATATTTCTGAAAAATATTTAACATTACTAAAAATTGAAATGTAAAAAAAATGCAAATATCTCAAGTTGTTGAGGTGTTAAAGAAATCCTCATGTGTCTTCAAGATCTACTCAATGAGGTGCTAGTGAATTCCTCTACCATACTATCCCCAATACTATCTTTGGTGCACTCAAGTGGTAAGAGTCCTTTATAGAGGCGTATCTTCGGAGATAGTTGCAACCTCAATGCTCTTTTAAAAATAAATAGAATATAATTATTTTATAACATTATAACAAAATAGGAGAATTCTTAATGTAAAAAATTAATTTGAATTAAATAAATCTAAATTTTATACCCATCTAACCTATAAATTTTGAAAAGACAAGTATAATGTCTTCAGATTTTAATGGAATGTAGTCAGAACAAGGGTGTTTCATAAATTGTGAAAAGTCTCAAAATATAATGAAAGTATATAATAATCGCTGTTGTAATTGTAAGATTATTTCACAAGAGCATTGATGATGTCATTCCTTATATTAGTTAGTAGTTCAATAGAAGATTATTTCACAAGAGCATTGATGATGTCATTCCTTATATTAGTAGATAAGTAGTTCACTAGTTATATTGATGACCACTAAGGGTACGCATAATGTAAACCAAGCCCCAAATAGGAATATCATCAAGTATATCCGAGCTTTAAAAAAATCCTACTCAGGAAAAATTCCACCATGGCATGGAGAAACGGGTGTGTGATAAATTGAATCGAAATTCCCATTTTGGAAGGATTTGCTGTTGCTTGAGTAATTGTTAGGCTGAATTTAGACTCCATGTACTTGAAAACCTCATCAATCAAGTTCTGTTGGTGTGTGTGACTGTCCAGTCATCATCCACATCACCTAGGTTAGTCATCTCACCTTGCGAGAGTCATAGGTCTTAGGAAGTCAAATGACAAGTGTCAGATTCTGTCATAGAATCTGACATTGTCATTTACATCAATGCGTCATAGGAGTTACATTCCTTATTTGGAATTGTAACTCCTCTTCTAGTGGCGTCATATGCGTCAGTCAACATCATATGCATTAGTGGCGTCATTGAGTTCTTTCCATGTTTAGGCATAGGGGTTACACAGCACCCCTATTTATACTTCCTATTTTTCGATCTATGAGAATGAGTAGACCCATTCTTATTACTTGCAATCTTCTTTCCATTGTTTGAATCTTGCATATTGCGTTGGCTTGAGATTACCATCGGAGTGCAACTTCATTGTGGTGCATCACTTTTTGACATCGGTTCTCGTGAATCCCTCTTTCAAGTTCTTCACTATGACAGGGTCCACATTTTTATGTGGAAGTTATGTCAAATGCTAAATATCTTAAGGGGGTGGTCCAAACAAAATTTTGTGTGATGTGAGTTATACTCAAAAAGTATAATCTGATTGCTCAAGTTTGATACTAGTTAGTTAAGTAACTTGTGGTTTGTTTAAAATTGTGGACTATAGATGAGCCTAGTAAAACTATTGTGTTCAATCCACATAGAAAAAAATTATGGCTCCTCTAGTATCCTCCGGAGTTGAGGAAACATCTAGCTCTTGTATGTTAATTTGGAAAGGATTGGTGTTTAGTTTTTTTTTCCTACTTCCTAGGTCGACCCATGGTAGTGGATTTGAATTTCTAGAAGTATTTTAACAAGATAGATTTTCCTTAGATTTGAGTCTTTGCTCTTTAATTATATGGTGAGTGGCGGAGCTGAGAAGGGTTTGTTCTCCATTTTCTTGTGATTTGTTAGTGAGAGCGATTGCTAAAAGTGATAAAAACAATGCATTTTTTCTATATATAGAATAAAGTAGCATGTGGTGTGCATTGGTTGGTTGGTAACATGTTACATGTTATCTTTGGTCAATAAAAATAAATTTTTACTAGTTGGTAGCATTCTACATTCTAGTGGCAGGTAACATGCTACATGGTATGGACTAGTAACATGCTACATGTTACGAGCATCGTAACAATTTGCATCCTACCGGTTGGTAGCATAAAACATGCTACCGACTAGTAGCATTTAAAAATGTTACTAGTTGGTTTCCTTCAGAAATTATATTGGTATTTCAGATTATGAAATAATTTGTCGACTTTTGAAACCCATTTTTCCGATTCGCCATGATTTTGAAAGCTTGCTTCACATATTCGCCAAGTAATATCCACGGGTTATTATTAGGGGGTCTAAAATTTTTCCATGTATACAATGCTACTATCTCGGTATCATTGTGTATGCTACTAGTTGGTAGCATTGTATATGTTTATATGCTATCAACATGTAGCATACACACCGCTATCACATGGTAGCATTATGCATGCTACTAGATCGTAGCATCACAACTAGTAGATGCAAAGATAACAATCGTAACAATTAAAAATACCTTAATGTTGGGTCAGTAATATCAATTCAATCTTGATTTTTAAAGAATAAAGTAATTATAATGAATATTTGATAGTGAAATTTGCATATGGAATTATAAATACGTAATTAGTATAGATATGAAGGTGAATTTAGAAAATTTAAATTTCGCACTAAAGGTGATTTGAATTAAACTAATTTTCTACCGGTGTAAACGATAAGTGAAATGACCCCTAAAATTAACTTGTACCTAGAAAATTTAGGCGACTTGATCCTAATTCCTACCCTAAAAATTCGCCAAATGTAAATTTTAAAAACTGGAATATTCATGAATTAATGAATATTCACCACTAAAATTTACCCTATATGTAAGCAATATTGAATATCATATAATATAACGCATGTATCCATATGCAGAGAGGATATGGTAATCAACTAATATGTATGGCCAAATTTTAATGGTTATCGAGAAACTTCTCTAAAATGTGTTACATTCGAGAGAGGCCACATAAAGAATAAGGTATTTTAGAAATATGATATATGTATAATATTCATTAAGCATTAGTACCTACCTTTGAGAATAATAAATACATTTATTTAAGTAGTTTATGGATAGATTCTCATTGCTCATGAAATATATCTATTTTTAGTAAAATAAAATTCATAAAATAGTTGGAAGAAGGTTTTTTTAATTAAAATTCAAAAAAAAAAAATTGATTGACATAAAAATTAAGTTAATAATTGGAATGTGGTTAGTTGTAATTGGATAATATAAAATTAATAATGCATAAGTTAGTGGCTATATACCTACATTATTAATCTTATAATATTTGATGATCATTTACATTAATTAGAAACTTTTGAAATACTTGTAAACTTATTTAAACCACCGATAAAATAGAATTGATTCCTAGATACTTATGAATAAAATAATAAATATGAAGGTATTTTCTTCAAAATTAGATAACAAAAATATAAATATTACAACAAAAATATTGAAATAGAATTAATATAATATTTTAACATTTTGGTGAGACTAATGTTTTTTTTATTAAGGGCAAATAGTTTTGAAGGGACTATACCCTGTATACAAAAGGGCTCAAAATCCAGATAGTAAAGATGAGAGAAGCAGCCCAGAGAAGGGAAAAACAATCAACCAAGGAAGGCTCAACAGCCAAATATTACAATACATGTGAAAAAAGGATCTAAACGTACAAAGATCTAGAAAAAAGAAGGAAAGATAAAAAAGGAACCAAAAGAGAAACAACATAAAGAGCCCGACACAAAACAGCTCCAGAACCGCCCGATGACAGCTACATCGCAGCCAAAAAATAGCATCACAATGACAGCCCTTTCTTGGATGGCTCACAATTTTGGTCTTGATAGCTGCAGTGACATGACAGAAGAAGGCAATGGCAGTGGCGTGAGAGGAGTCTTGTAAATCTGCTTGGGCAATTTTAATGTCCCTTTTCTCTTTAGGGCCCCATATGTCCTCATTGATCCCACTTAAACTGCAAACACTGTGGACATGTTGTTCTATGAAATTATAAATGCTTTTGAGGGCAGACAATATGCAGTCATTTCGGCTTTTAGCATTCCCCAATCTGCCATCTAAGGACTATAGTTTCTTGAAGATTTCACCAATAACCCCCTCTTCCTCCTCACTTTGAAGGATCCTTTTACCCTTAGCTCTTTCCATGTTTTTACAGCCCTTTTGAGCTCTTGTATCTCCTTTTCTAATCTGTCCACCCTATCCAAAGAATTCCTCCTCTTTGGGCTCCTCCACCGGCTTGCTAATATGCTTGGTGAGACTAATGTTATCAAAGGAAACATGTACTCATGTTGATCTAATGGATTGCAAAAATTCTTTTTTTGTTAAGGTTACCTAGGAGAGGGCCCTAGTGCTATGTGGCATCACAAACTCACACCGGTTGTGGAACCATCTATGGACAAGGGGGATTAAGCCTTGGGCAAAATAGGCATCTGCCTCGGGCACCAACATTAAGTGGGTGCCTAAATCTATTTTTTTCATTATTTTTGCTATTATTAGAACTTAATATTATTATTTTTTTACCGAAATTCAATATTAATTGACCCTTTTATTTATATTATTATATAGTAATATAAATTTCATGCATACACATAAAAATCTACTATAATATTTTTGCAAGTAAAAATAAATATGCATATTTTTAAGCTCATCCAATTTTCTTGGTATTATTATTCTTTCTCTAATGTAGCTCTAGGTAATTGAGGTGTGTACTTTTTCTAAGGCTCATGTATTTTTATAATATCACTTGTGTGCTCTAGTAAATGCAAGTACAATTGACGAAAAGAATTAATTAATTAATTATTCCTAATGTTTTAGGTGAAATGTCTATTTTTTATGCAGGAATTAGAAGGCATAGTCCACATACCACTCTTCACAAAATGGTGGGAGCCACCTTTTTTTTTTTTTTTTTTTTTTGCAAAAAAGTGGCGCTTTGTTTAGTTTTACGTCACATTGCCTAATTTATATTGGTAAATAAGACAAGTAACCAAACTTGTATACAAAATTGTACTTGTTGCATTCTAAGCACCTCCTATGATTAATTATCTTCGTCAGTAGATTATTTCTTGTCCTTTTCTCGATAATTTTATAGATTTTTTTAATCCTTTTGTATACCAATTTCTCTAACTTAATGATGTATTATAACACTTATACAAATAATACAAAATTATAATGTATAAATCTTTTATTTATTCATTTGATGGGAAAAAATTATTAACTAAAATTTTAAGAAGGGCGTCTACTTTAATTACTACCTAGGGCGCTCCTAACCTTTAATTCAACTCTGTCTAAGGATGGAAGTTTAAGTTCTTGGCTAGCCCACAGATTAAACTACATTATCGTGGTGCCCTATCACTAGGGTATCCAAAATGTCATTAGTAGGCTGCCTTAACATGGAGATGAGATTTAAACCTTTAACCTTCCAATTACTAGGAGACCTAAGAATCATTACACCAATACCCGTTGGATAAAGGTGATTATGTTTACCTCTCGTGGCAGTGCCAGGACATGCCTCGTTGCATTGAACACAACATTCATGCCTTCCCCGATCTTTGTATCATTAAACACCAAGGTGGCTTGGTACCATGCTAAGAGCCACCTTCTTCACTAAAGTAGCTGACCCTCTTGACATTGCCTAACCGAGTAATGACGTGCTATAGATGTGGCCCTAGCACTTTGTGGCATCATAAACCCACACCGGTTATGGAACCAACTAAGGATGGAAGTTTAAGCTCTTAGCTAGCCCACAAATTAAACTACATTATCATGGTGCGCTATCACCAAGGTATCCAAAATGTCAGTAGTAGGACACCTTAACATGGATTCGAGATTTAAACCTTTAACCTCTCAATTACTAGGATACCTAAGAACCATTACACCACTACTTGTTGGATAAAAGTGATTATGTTTACCTCTTGCGGCAGTGCTTAGGACATATCTTGCCGCACCGAACACATGATTCATGCCTTCCCCCAACCTCCGTCTCATTGAACTCCAAGCCGGCTTGGTACCATGCCGAGAGGCACCTTCGCTGAAGTAGCTGATCCGGTCAACACTATCTAACCGAGTAATTACAAGCTATAGAGATGGCCAACCTGAGGATTTGACCCCGAGACCTTCCACATATACCACACATTCCCCACCGCTAAGGTAAACCGAATGAGATTGCAAAAATTAATTAATTACATTATTATTATATTATTATTAATCATTATGCATGTATCACTAATTACAAAACCAATAAATTATAGTTAATCATCACGAGTCACCATCAATAATTTGAAAATATAAATAATTGTAAATAACTAGAAAACTTATACACTAATTTTTGTTATCATGATAAAAAAATAGTAACTTTGAACATATGCATAACATTAACTATGGAACAACTAAAAGTGGAATCCATGGAGACACCCTTTGGTAAATATAAACCAATTACGATTGTAACATCCCTTACTAACCACAAACAAACACTAAGCTTACATTAATTTTTATAGTTACATGTTTTAAATATTTTTAATTATATAATAGCATGTAATTTTATCATAAAATTATAAAAATATATTATATATGATGATATTGTCGTATACTTCACTTTATAATATTATGGTTTCATGAAATACTAAATATTATTTTTATTATAAAATATATTACATTCCTTTAAATTTTTTTATCATATTCACACCAATACTCTTATGTAGATATATTAATATTATAATTTAAAATTACACTATATAATGCAATGGATCGTATACTTCACTAACAAGGTGAAGCCCTCATATGTAATATTGATTTAGAAGTAATTAAAAAATATTTTAAAAACTAGCAATCGTATATGGAATGTACGATGTGAACGCCGAAAGGGATAAAGTGAAAAAGTGAAATTGGATGAAGAGGAACAAAGGGAGAGGAAGAGGGGTGTAGGAAATGGCATTTAAGGGCGAAGAAGTGCATGAGAAAGGAAAGACGAATTAAAATGCTAATGTAAAAATATACCGTCTATGAATATGAACAGTATGGTATGTGGGCCAAATTGCTATTTAAAAATGGTATTTGAATGACTGTGGAATGGTGGATAAGGAGCAGATTGCAGATTTGCTCATTTTTGAGCCACTTAGAGGCATTTTTGGGAGTTTGATAGAACTAGAGAAATATGTAGAATTTTTAGACGAACAACCTGAGCCTTTGATTTTTTCATTTGATGTTCGTTTTACATTGCTTTGAAGCATTTTTACGCCATTTTTGGTGTAGAATATTGGAAAAAAATTGCAAGTGCCACAGGAAAATGGAGAACATTACTGATCAAATTCAGAGTTCTTCGAAGGTATTTTGAGAAATTTTCTTGTAGGTTTCAAATTCGTTTCATGTTGTGAGTTTTCATAATGTACTTGCAATATATTTAAAAATGAATCGGTTCGTTGATTAAACAAAATCATAGACGAAGCCAAATTGGCCAACTTTGTTATCAAACTCTTTATCATTGCTCCTTTCTCGATTTGTTGTTTTTTTCAATTTTTAATTCAGTTTTGATGGATTAATGGTGAACTAAGGCAAATTACGGAAAATCATAAATGATAATTTGGAAGAGTTTAATTGTGGAATTGATGTTTTTGAGTTTCTTATCACTCTAAATAAGTTCTTAATTGGTTTTAAAACAATTTCTCAATTCGTTTAAATCAAGAATTTGATATTTTTAATCAATGTATGTTTTTGTAAATTATTGATAAACTAGGTCGAGTGTTAGTTTATGGATCACTTAGTTTGTATTTGATGTTAGATTGTTCGCACACAAAGGGTTATCTCATAATCGGTGGGTTGAAGATGGTGTCCGGTTCATAAGTTTCTCCTAAGGGGTCATCTAATGAAATAAAAGCTTATAAACAATGAAAAATTAGCCATAGTTAAAAGATTTTAAGAAAATAAATCAAAATGTGTTATTGGTGTTAAATAGGGGAGTTTAACAAAGATCAACATCAATCAAGTAGATTAGTATCGACTAGGGTGATTGATATTGATTCATGTTAAATTGTGTTGATTGAAAAATGATTTATAATGTTTGTGATTGTTGGTGTAATGCTAAATATCTTTTGGATATAAGCATGTGGATTAATATGGATAAACTTAAGGATAGAAGATCATTTTAAATAAAGAAAGATTACCTTGATGAAGAGGAAACTAGAGTTTATGGTTGGATGTGTAGATAGATTTCTCTAAAGGGAGTTTGATACACCAGAGGCTGGACCACTTTACGTTTGATCCACGCACGTACTTGGAAAATTTTGGACCTGTCACGAGTGAGTTTGGAGATGGAATTTTTGAAACAAATTCGGAATCCTTGGGCAAGGGCCTGAGATGGTTTATATAGAATCAATGTTGTTTCAACGGATCACCGCATCTGCATCCATTAAGGGATAAGTTGGATTTCTTTGCAACCATTTCCTTTTGTGAAGTTTTTGGTTTTGTAATGGTTTAGGGGTTGTTTTGAGTTTGTGGGAGGGTTTGTTGGGTTGTTAAGTTGTTTTGGGTTGTTTTTTAAAATTTATTTTTCTATTAATTTAAGTTTTTTTAATTGTTGTAGGTGGTTATGGGTGGTGATATGGTAAATGTAATTCGGTAGAAAGATAAAAATGACCATATGGGTTTACAAATGGGTGTCCTAAAGTGTGTACACACCTATGGGAATTAGGGTGCCCTAATTCGGTGTCTACAACATGACAAAATTCCATAAGAGGCGGGGACAAAAAGAAAATGCAGCATGGAGCACATTATAATCTTTGGGTGCATGGCATATGCATTTGTCTCAAGTAGAAAAGGAAAAAATGTATGATAGAGAAGAGGAGTGCATCCTCATCAGCCTACAACAAAGATTCTAAAGCATAAAAATCCAAACATGATTGTTATTACTAGTGATGTTGAATTTATTGAAAATGCGTTATGGGATGACATGGTTAAAACCTCCTTGGGTATCTCAACCACAATGGCCATGGTCTATGTAGGAGATGGAAATGAAGGAGTTTCAAGCAATAAAGTTGAACCTGTCATAAGACATCAAGGTGAAAATTCAACAACACTTCCTTATGCTTCAATATCTGAAAATTCTCCATAGTTAAGTAGCTCCAACAGTACAAGGTATTTGTCAAGAGAGAGACCAGTTCGAACTCTATCCCATTTAATGCTAAGGAAGACAAAGAGCTTATGGGAAATTTATGAAAATACAAGGTATGCTGATTTTGATGAAAATATGAATTTTGCATTATTTTCTCATAGTGATCTTGCTCATTTTGAAGAAGCAGTAAAAGAAGAGAAATGGTGTAAGGTCGTGGATGAGGAGATAGATGCCATATAAAACAAAACATGAGAGCTAGTTGATTTTCCTAGGTGTAAACAAGTTATTAGAGTTAAGTGGGTCTATAAGACCAAGAGTACAACCTGAAGGGAAAATAGAAAGGTATAAAAAAGTTGGGTTGTGAAAGGTTATAAAAAAATGTCGAAGATATCGGTGAACATGTTGCGAGACATTCGCCTAGAAAGGCAATGTAACTCTACTCTAGTGGAACAATCGTACTAAATCAAACATCCCATCTATATAGATAAGACCAAGGTTCTCGCTATAGAAAACCAATTTTAAAAGAAAAAGCTAAACGAAGCCATTGAAATAGGTCAAAGTATACATAAAACTTAAACTGAGATGAAGGGATAGATCTCAATCTAGCTTGGAGACCCATTGTTAATAAATTAAAGAGCACAAATTCTTGGCCAAGACTGGTTCCAAATTTCACCAAGGTTAAAATTTAACCCTTGTGCTTAGTCTTTCTTTCCTTTTTGTATTAGAATCCCTTTTTTCCCCATTGTGTAGGTCCATGTAAGTATTTAATGAATATTTAAATTTTTACTTGTAAGTTGGTCAAAGTTTTTCTATGAAGCCTTCTCCAAAGAGGCGGGTGGTCTAAGTACAAAGTATAATAGTTTATGCTCTATGTTTTGCAAAATTCAAATAAACAATAGGATGAAATTTAATGTGTTGGCCATTAACATGATCTCAAGGACTACAAAATAATCTACAAATGAAAGATTGGGTATTTATTCTCTTTATTTCTTTATCTTGCAATTTCTTCTTGATGATGGATCATGGACAAAGATTTGAAACATGTTATTTAAAAATCTAACACAGTTAATACCATAAATATTTTTTCCAATTTCATGGACTGTAGAAACATAAAAACTCTCAAGCATACAATTTTTTTTGAAAAATTGATATTTCAAACCATACAACATGGTTCATCACTGAGATGAATGATAATATAATAGAAAAGAGATCTTTTTAAAGCTAACCTAATTACAATGCGTTCAAGTAATTAGATCCTTGAAGAATTCTTAAGCACATTGTGATCGGTCTTCATGAATAACTAAACTTTAAACCCTCATCTTGATTGAGAATATTTGGATGTTTGAAAATTTCTATAGCTTCACTTATTTTATTTTTCATATAATCATCCTCTTTACTGAAATTGGTGCCTTATTCTAAGAAATGTTATATGAGGATTTGTGTGGATGCTCCACAAACACCTAAAACCTCGCTATGATCTCAATAAACATCATAGCGGTGTTCCTTGAACCTAATTTGAAATGATATTCTTGTCTCTGACAAAAAGTAGCCACACATATAGTCAATGTGATAGACACAAGAACAAAATGTTTACCTAAAAACATCCTTGATTGATTTTAGCATGCCCCATCTTTCCTACTTGATCAAAGCCTAATCCAGGTTTGGGTATGTTGGAGTAGTTTTATTTGTGTTGTATTCCTTTGGGTTATTTAGCCAACTATGTTGGTAGTCCTGCTACTTTTAGGAGAAAGCAATGTAATAGCTCTAAGCATAGAATAATTAATGGTTTGCTCTAGAATGTGATGTGTTTTTTATAAACCCTGTAAATATATTTGAGGGTTTGTCTTGTGCTTCCTTTCTTGTTATTGGTCTAGTAGGGTAGGGAACCCATAGAAAACCCCTAGCAGAATAGAGAACTCATTGAAAGTGAAAACCCTCATTGATCCATTAGTCAAGAAAAATAATTCTCTACGCACCAATGATGATAATTGGATGTAAAAACTATTTCCCACACTTCCCAGCAACCATTTTTTATTTTCTCATCTTCGAGGGAATTTTCATAATACAAGGCTTGCAAAACCCTTAGATAAAGAAAACCTTCTACTATTTTAGAAAAAAGTACAACTGTTTAGAAAAAATTGCCCCTAGATGCTATATTTATTCAACTTTTGTGACTCGGCCCTTAACCCAACTTTAAGCTTTGGTAAAAACTTTTCCTATTGATGTGCTACAACTCTTTGGAAACAAACAATTATCAATTACAACTATTACCAAAATGTTCAAAATTAGAAAATAAGAAAACCTTGATGAGTTTGAGGAAGGGAAAAATAAAAACAACTAATGCCAATTACTCTTTCATGGAATTGTTCTGTTTCACTTCAAAAGGGTTACATTTACAAATTCACATAACATAAATTCTTAAAAGAGTTTTCTACGGTATTATTTAAAACTTTACCTTATATATCCCAAGTGGTGGCAGCGGTAGATATAAATCCCTAAAAACTGAAGGGTTCTCAATATCAATAAGCTTGATTGTTCCTATATCGACTTGGAGATACCAATATATAAAGAATTAAAGATGAAGATTGATTCTCCATACCCAAAATGATGTTGTGGCCAAATACCGTAGCCCAGGTTAACAAGGAACATAGATCATTCCTCCCTCCACATTGGTCTGGCCGAGGTGAATTGATCTCGCCATCCTGGACATTTCAATTCCTTGCTGCCATTGACATGAAGAAAAATCATACCAACAGACTATATTGGTTTTGACTAGGGAGAGGAGCCAGTCATGGAGCATTACCCAATAGTTGTGAGGGTAGTTGACATCTTTGACTCCAGTTTTTACACATTAAAATATTAATAATTGAATGAATAATATCCTATAAATATAAAATCAATCTTCAAAACTGATGTAAATCTCACTTTTCATGTACAACCATGAATCTATCAACAATAGAATACTTGATATCATTTTTAAACATAAAATAACATATATTATACTTCCATGTTTTCCAAATTTAAAGTCAACATGTATTTAATACATGGATATATAATTGTATTCCATCCCTATACAAAATTGATACCGGATCATCATATCAATTTCATGTCACTTTTCATATAATTTAAGTTCCCATTTTACAGTGTTAAATATCTTGTCATACACAAACTTTGGGGTAGGTTCTCACAAGCATAAGTCCAAAGTGCACAATTTTCAAATACATTTTGTCTTTTAAGCATTAACTTTCTCACCATTTTCTATACCAGCTACTCCCATAAATGATGTACCTGCATATTTTCAACAAATGTAAGGCTCAAGAAACAAAGATTGATTGAAATGAGAAATCAAATCAAATTGAACTTCAAATATGAGTATTGAAATAAAATATCATAAATATTGATCCACCCCTATCAATTTCACCCAATCGAAAACAAGCACAAGGATCAACCAATTTTACCCAATAAAAAAAAAGCACAAGGATCAATCGACTACAACACTTTTCATATCTCCTATAAATCTAGTTCCTCAATTGCTCTGAAATTTTATTCAGTCTAGTATTATTTTGCTAGTGCATGAAAATTACAGTTCTAAGCTGTTGTATTCAATTGTTATTTTTCATCATAGTGCCACATAGTAAGTTCTTAACTATGTTGTTATATTGATGCACATTCATTTAATTTTAATTTTTTTGTCAATCTATATATGGGAGGGGAGCCAGTCATGGTGCACCCAAACTTTGGGAGACTATACCGAACATTATAAAAAACCTGGTAATCCCAAAAATCTGTCAAAAGAAGCACTTGAGAATTCTCTACAGCCCAATCTACTTTGCAAACAAATCTGACATGTAACCCACTCTGTGCATACTTGCTGGTGCATACTTGCTTTGACAAGGAGAAAGACTTGCTTGATTCAAGATATTTTTTGGATGTTCTCCACTATACTTTGAATTTTGCTAGTGTTATTTTGGTGTTCAACCCAACTATTAATTGGGAAGAACTGGAAATATTCCTGGAATTTTACTTTATGCTGCCTTTTCATGTAGATGTATATTAACAAGTAATTCTAGGCTAAATTAATGAAATTTGTAGATGTATATTTACAAGTAATTCTAGGCTAAATTAATGAAATGTGTAGGTGTATATTTAAAAGTAATTGTAGGCTAAATTAATAAAATCTGTAATGTATATTTACAAGTAATTCCAGGCTAAATTAATGAAATCTGTAATTCATATTTACAAGTAGATGTATGTTCTGTAGACGTATATTTACAAGTAATTCCAGGCTAAATTAATGAAAGGCTCTATATTTACAAATAGATATATACGAAATATACATCTAACATGTAATTACTTGTAAGTATACATATATATATTTCATTAATTTATCCTGGAATTACTTGTAAATATAAATTTACATGTACACATACATCTACAAGTTTCATTAATTTATCTCATAATTACTTGTGAATATTCATCTACATTAAAAGGAAGCATAAAATTATATTGCATGCTACATTTTTCATGTAGATGTATATTTGGTCATAAATTCAAATTTGTATTTGTTTTAATAACATTTCCTTCCTCTGTACTAGACCCATTTTCACCTTTGATCTTTGAAGTATCCATTGCTTAGAACATAGGCACTCACATCAAATGGTTGCACTTCCTTTTATGTTAGTTGATTCAATATTATTTCTTCTCATTGTTTTAAGTTACATTGGTTTGGTAAATTTATCTATCTTTGCAAGTTTTTATTGACATCATGAGGAGAAGGCAGCTTCCTAAAAGAGTAAGACTTGCATGTGCCAAAATTAGGGGAGCAAGATTTTTTCCAAGTGAAGAACATGAAGAAGGGGCTAACAATACCCCACCTCAAGATGCCAATGACACACCACATGAAGAAGTAAATGTCCAAGCAATAAGAGTGAGCCCTTCAACCCAAAAAGTGACAAAGCCAAGAGCTGATTGGAACAAGTCTGATATGAATAATGCCATGAAAGATGTTGAAGATTATGGATACTCTACACGTGCTGCTGCAAAAAAAAGGGGTATACTAGCGACCACCCTTACTTCTTGGCTGATGGGCATTACCACCACTAAAAGAAAGGGTCCACAAAAAATTCTAACAGATGAAGAAGAGATGGAGATAGTGAGTTGGTGTCATGAAATGGTTGACATGAGACATGGGTTAGAAATTATACAAATTAAGACATGTGTGGCACAAATCTACGAAACAAGGTCTAACCCATTCACAGATGGTTTTCTAGGTAAGTCATGGTGGGTAGGTTTTAAAAAAAGACACTGGTTCTAACATTAAGGACAACTAAAGGCCTTGATAAGGATCGAACAATGTGTTTGAGGCCATCAATTGTCAGTTCCTTCTACATTACTTTGTCTAAATCTTATGAGGCCAACCCATATGGACCAAACTGAATATGGAATTGTGATGAAACTGGATTACAAGCTAGAAGGAAGCGTAGTATGAGAGTGCTTGCTAAAAGGGGTAGTAGGAGTGTCTCATATATCATCCCAAAAAGTAGAGAATGGATTACCATATTGTGTTGTGTAAATGCCATTGGACAAAGCATTCCAGATTCTATCTTTTTAAGGGGAAAAACCATTTAGAAAATTATATTGTAGGTTGTGAGCCTGGAGCTTGCATGGCAACACAAGCACATGCATGGATGATAAAATATTTATTCATGAACTGGTTACATCACTTTGCATCATCTATACATGGTGGTGTGTCTCCTACAAATAGGCATTTACTAATTTTTGATGGTCGTGGTTCACATGTTGCTTTGGGGACAATTCAAGAAGCCAGGAGTTTGGGGATTGATTTGTTAACATTGCTTGCACACACCTCTCATAAATTACAACCATTGGATGTGAGTGTCTTTGATCCATTCAAAACATACTTCAAGGAGGAGAGATGTAAATGGATAATTGCAAACCATGGGATAGATGTGAAAAGGGCTAAATTAGCTGAGTTAGGGAGCAAAGCATTCAAAATGGCTATTACACCTAGCAAAATTAAATCAAGATTCAAAAGAATAGGGATATGGCCTCTTAATCCCAATGCATTGGATGAAGAAATGAGACCTAGTAGAACACTTTACACATCTTTTCAAGATGATGCTGGTGTAGCAGAAAATATGCTTCATCTATCTAGGGTTGATTTAGAGAAAAGTGAAGATGTTGAGATGGTACCTAACACACATATAGTGAAAGAAGTAGAACCTCAATAGAAGGAGATAAATATAAATGAATGTCTTGCTCAACAATTGGAAACTCCAAATAGAATTAATCAAATTGATGAGTCACTATCTATGCCCACAGAAGATAGCCCTCTCAATTGGATGAAAGAAGTAGCTCTTAATCTTAGTGTAAACTTGAACTTCAATAATGAAGAGGTCATCCTCTCTTTACCCTCTCATCCAACACTACTTCATGAATCAGATTTGGTGCACTACTATGTTGGCAGTCAAGCTGAAGAAAATGATGCGGAATCACAGTTAGAGCTAGCAGGATATTAGGGGCAAAGTCAAACCAAACTTGTGAGGAAAACCAAGGAAAAAGAACTCTTAGTAGATTCTTGAAACTCCCTGTGGAAAAGGTTAGAGAATCATCAAGGTCAAATAGTGCTTTGGTATAAGATTGAGTAGGGAATCTCGACTAATCACCGCATATCCAGTACATGGAGCTTCTGGTTGAGAAAGAGAACAAAAAAGAAGAAATAGATGAATTGAAGCAAAGAAAAAAAAGAAAAATCTAGGAGAAGAAGGCTAAATGAATTGTTGAAAGCGAAAGGAAGGAGCAGCAAAGATTGAAAAATAATATAGAAGGAAAACAAAGGAGAACCAAAATTTGATGCAAAGGCAAGAAAGGGAGCATAGGAAGGAACAAGAAAGGATTTAAAGGGATCAAGAGATAAAGGAGAAGGAGTTTGAGAAGGCAAGAAGAGAGTTAGAAAGGAAAAGGAGATTGAGTAGTCCACTTAATCCTTTTCCGATCAACACCCAATGTTAAGAGAATTAATGGGCATACATTGCCATTTATCGGGTTTCAAGACATAATTTTGCGGTTGGAGTGAATGCTTCTCCAAGTTTTGATCCATTCCCAACTACACCTGTGAGGGATGTCAACATGGGGAGGCAATTCCAAATTAACACCCCAACTTCAACCTGTTTGCAGATTCAACGCCGTCCTTCCTTAGATTTTGGAAATGATATTATCGAAAGTAAATATTTATTTTTGAGGGATGAATTTTTGATGTTTGGAATTGGTATTTCGATTTAAAACCTACAATATAGTAATAATAGTTATATGGCCCAAGTATATTGTATGGCCATGTTTTTGTAATGGACAATGGTAATGTTTACTGAATGAATATATGTCTTCCAATTTATGTGATTTTTTAAAAAAATAATTAAACTCCTATTGTTTCTGAAAATTACATTGAGAAACAAAAAATAGTAAATGTCAGTATGAAATTTTCCGTTAATGTAAAAGCCAAAATCCAATAACACAATCTACCAGTAGAAAAAAAAAAATGAAATAGTTTCTGTCATTGCCTCAATGAGGGTAAAAACCTCACCTATTATAACCATATGGTGTGTAGATATTCAAAGAGAATCAAACAATTTCCAAACTTATTTGATGTGTTGATAAACACAATTGAAATCATGCTCTGCATCTGAACTTCCAATTTGAGTCACTCCAACAACCATAACAACACCACTGCAAGACATGTACAAAAAATACTATCAGTTTTTAATATGTAAAATCACCAAATTATACAAAGACCATCTGCAAAAACAAAATCTATATTACCAAAACTGTTAAAATCCTGTGTGTGAGGAGGTGGTGGAAGATGTAAAACATCACCTACAAATATGATGGTGATGGTTCGTATTCTTTGCAAACACAAGCTTTGGATGAGGGCACTCTTTGAAAAGCCTGTAACAAACCGTAAATCTAGTTTTCCAACTCATTAGAGATCGATGGTACGAAGATAAGAAAACAGAGGTGATCAAAACTTAACAAGCATTAGATCTGAATGGAGATAGACTTTCTCAATACACAGTACACCCCAAAACCCCAAACGGGTTTAAAATAAAACATCAGTATAACACATTATAAACGTCATTTAAACTATTCCCACAAAACGAATAGCCAGGCAATACACTTATTACTATGACTAGCTCCCAACGCATAGGTGGTCAGTATATGGTTTTATAGAAATTATTACATTTCCCCATAGTCAGATAAACAAAACCTACTCGATACAGAGGTTCAGTACAAGCAATAACCCGTAAAGCTCAAATTTTAGCTGGGTATTCCCGAAATAATGGTAAATGGTTACAAGCAATAGAGACCCTGAATAAAATGGTTACATTGATTCATCTATAAACAACTGAGAACAAAATTTTCCAGCCAAAATAGTAAGCAGAAGTGGAGTTAAATTTTCCACCAACACAGAAGCGTAAGAGAAATAGTTCAGAAATTCACTTTCCTTCTATATTCGCGATTAACGAAGTATGCATGAATCTGCTGAGGAGTATGCGTGAATCTTCCTGCTAATCACCAGATCCGTTGCCTTCCATGTTGTCACTGCCCACCATGAGGTTCAAGCGGGAAACTCCACGTAAGAATTGGATGGTAGTGAGATAATCGCTGGTGCATTCAATGTCAATAAATGAATCTGCACTGTACACATTAAGAACTGTTTTGCTGAAAGCACATGGAATTCGGATGTTATTTAATACCATATCTACATGCGTAGATTTCTATGTCCTCGAAAATAGTGGATCCTTTAGTAATAAGTGGCAGTGTAAATAGTAATAGGTGGGGTGATTTAGTAACATGTATTGGTCCAACCCCAGAAAACACAAAAATTGTGACACCTCACACTCCAGCAAGTATGTACGGTGGGTTACGTGTCAGATTTGTTTGCAAAGGAGATGGGGCTATAGAGAATTCTCACGCGCTTCTTTTGATAGATTTTTGGGATTACGAAGTTTTTTATAATGTTTGGTATAGTCTCCCAAATTTTGGGTGCACCATGACTGGCTCCCTTCCCATAAGATATGTGGATCCCAACCCCTAATAAAAACTAGTTTTTGCTTCACCGAATGAAAGCGGACATTCACTCTTATTCCCTTTCCATTTCTAATCAATTTGGGAATGGGTGAAAGCATTTTCATATGTTCTGGATTGGATTGGATACCATTACTCTATATTCATATGGGCATCCAGTCCTAGGGCATGTATTCTGGATCATACATATTTGGTACTCTGAAAGCTTTAATCTTTTTCTGTCTTGATAAAAATGGGAGCTATTCAATACAGATTTCCAACTATTTTAGATGCATATTTGAATGGTACAAAAATCACGAGTGAGAAATATCCTCAACTTTTTCTACGAAAACACTCCCATCATTCTCATAGTACCACCCATCGCAACTACTCGAAATTTTTTATGGCGCAAAGCATTCAATCGACCGACGACTGACAAGGGTGAAAACATTGAGATGACTGTCAAACTGTCAAATTTAACTGATATGGAGAAATTTTCGGAAGGGCCTTTTTCATAAGGGGGACGCGTTTAGTGTAATTATTCAATTTACATCTTCCAAATTCCATTTAACAAAACCATGGCTATATTCTATGATTGTTTCTTTGAGAGATGTTTTTTCCTTTTGATTCTAATCACGGTAGAAGATTTTTTCTATTTTTTTGTTAATCATTTTGCAAAAAAACATGATGTGAGACTAGGAGTGTATTGTATTCATTATTAAAAACAAATAAATAAATAGTTTACATAGACTATAGTTTTAGTGCAAGAAAAATGTAAATTTCAAGTTATTTGTTAGGAATGAAGGGTTTAAATTTGTAAAAGATAATTTCATTTTATAATAATTTTTTTGGTTATGCATTATAAATTTCATTTCTATTATAAGGCTGGAATCGAGAAAACATAATTGAGTCTTATTGTGGGTATTAAAATTATGGGATATGCCCACCCCCGAGTTTTGCAAGATTAATTTCGATGGGGCTTCTAAATGAAATCCCGGGCTTTCATGGGCGGGGTGTGTTATTCGTAATAATTTGGGGGAGATTATTAAAGATGGATCATTTCATCTTAGAGATGACACTTGAATTGCAGACAGAGGCTCAATCTCTTCTCTACGGGATTAAGCTCGTAGTTAAATGTGGTTTCTCTCACCTCATCATTGAAGGGGACTCACATATCATAATTCAAGTTATTAAAAATGGTAAAGCCTCCCATTGGTCTTTGGACTATTTTATTTCTAATACCCTCTATTGGCTAGAAAAGGTGGCCTCTTGGAGGATTAATCATGTTTATAGAGAGGAAAATTCAGCTACGGATCACCTTGTTAATCTAGGGGTTATGCAACATGAGAAGACCATAATTGATAATGATTTGGAAAGATGGCCAAATATTTCCATCATTGTGAGAGGCAAGACTATCTCCATTCCTCTCATTCAAGTAAGTTTCGGCTCACATGTTGTTTCTCATTCATAGTGCCCATCTTCCCTCTTCTTCGTCATTTCGAGTTTTTTTCCTTTCATCGCTGCTACGCTTTCATGCTTTCAATCTTAACCATGGCGATCACCCTTTTCCTAGTCTCTATCTTAAAGAGGATTTGAGGGATATGGCCTTCTATGGCCCCCTTACTCTATGATATTATCCATTTTTCTCGGGATAGGCTTTGGCTCTATGGATAATGTTGTCTAAAGGATTCTTAGTGAAGACTATGTTTTGGGTAACGGTCGAGCCCACGTCAATGTTGACATAGCCTATGTGTTTGTAACTCACCTTTTATATCTAGGAGGAAACAAGGAGGAAATTTTTATTATCGTCAACACTTTATCTTACCTCACCATTCAAAGTGGGTCTTGTGGAAATTATGGAGGGTTTCTCCCTACCCTTGGCCTATATGTTAGCTTCTTCTGCGAGTGACCAGGAATTAGTCCCTTGAGATCTTGTCACATAATTGGAGAAAAGGAACAAGTTGCTTTGGAATTTCTGTCACTGTCCACCAAAAATGCGAGAATAGGGATGATGGGTCTCCATACATCTATCCTCTTAGTCTTGAAGCTCTCTTTTTCACATTAGAATGGTTCCGGATCGTATTTCAAAACTCAAGGTCAAAGGGAGGTCTTTCTATTTTTTCTTGTTGAAATTTGTAAAGGATACTTTCTAGGGTCACCACTTCAAAGTGCTCATATGCAGGTCCCTACTCTTGAGGATGCCCAAGAGGCTGGTGAAAGAGGAATCCATTGAAATTTTAGAATAATCTCTCTCTTAAAGTATTCGTCTTCATAATTTTTTTGGTATGATTTTTAGCTTTTTATTTACTCGGGGAATCTATGTTTGACATTGTTTCTTTTGGTTCATGGGTTTCCCTACCCCATCTATAATATGTATAAAATATATCGTAAGGGAGGGGACCCAAGAACCCTTGGTTCAAAACTCCGGTCAAAAGGATTTTACCCATCAAAAACAAATTATGGGATGTGCCTAACATTTATAAAATCTACTCATTTTAATACATTCATTCTCAATTTAGTAAGTATATCTTAGATAACATTAAATAATTAATAAATAATGTTTTAGTTAATGTAACTATTTAATTTAAATAAAAGAGGATAAATATGCATCTTATTTGGATATATTTGGAATATAAAATAAGCATATATAGACTTCACCAAGAGGATGTTTTGGGTGCTCTGCTAGGGTTTGAGATCTATGCTCGATTTTGTGGCACAATATTGCTTGTAACACCACCTTTTTTGCAAGGTGGGACATTTATTTCATGATATTTTGAATTTATTTTCCTTTTCTCACCCTTTGGGAGGTGGAAGTTTCCTATTTTATTGATAGAAGCCATTATTCATGTATCACTTGATGAAATTTTTGGCAATGGGAGCTATGTCAATCATGCCTCCAATAAAGAAGCGAGCAAGGAAAATTTTCCCGAAGGTTCGGTGATGGAAAATCACAAAGCACCCCGGATGCGAGATCAGGCTTCTAGGTTGATCACTCAGGCATCCAGTGTGATTGCACAACATGGAAACCTCTCTCCAAGCGTGGGACTTGTGAAACCGAGAGAGGAATGTCCAGAGAAGGTGGTTCTGCTCCTAAACTACCGCCACAAGCTATTCCGGTGCGGGCAAGCTAATCTAATCCTAATCTAACCATGCCAAGGAGAGAGAGAGAGAGAGAAAGGAAAAGAACAAAAGCCTACCCTAAAACGGTGATACACCGAGAGAAGGAGAATGTTGGACATCTATCAAAGCTGCCATGGGACAAAGAGAGGTGAGCAATGGGAAGGATGGACATATGCATCACAAGCCCAAGGATAGATTTCACACAGAAAATGTCCCAAAACTCCATGAACACAGCTCCAAACCTGCAATGAACATTCAAACATGCATAAATACCTACAATGAAGAGAGGAAAGAAGAGAACAAGCAAAAATGAGCAAGGATGGACAGATGCATCACAAAACACGTTTTGTTGCTCCAGAAGTTTGCACAGAACATCATTTCAATAGTAAAAGGAAAAAAACGCCATTACAGAGCAAGGGAGGAGGTTCGAACTCCATTTTCAACCCTAGAGAAGAAAATAAGGGAGGACAGAGCAGAAAATATGAACAACTTCTAATAAAATGAGTCAAATCTGGATTTTTACATTGCATGGGTCGAGCCCAGGGGACAGAAACGTGGGAAAACGTGTAAGCCTATTCCTCATTGACTGCAGATGCATTAAAACGGCATGGGATACCTTACCAACCCATACCCTGCCATCTCTGACTGATTTGGAGGAGAATGCGACCCATTCTGCATTAATTTGGTCACTGAAATGTCACTTATGGCCGTGCTGAAGAAGAATGCGACCCATGTGCATTAAACTGCTTGTTAAAACGTCGCTTCTAGCCATGATCACGTATCAGATCCGTTTCTCAATTTTCTCTCTCGAATACATCAAAATTCGAGATTGATATCAGAATCATGTAGATAATTTCATAAGCTTTCGTTGATATAAAGAAGCGTGCAAATCCGAAGTTCGGATCGAAAGATATGATGATCTGAAGATTTAGGGCATGGAATAGACCAAAACGGATTTTGAAATCTTTCCCGCTCGCCACTGGATGACATGTGTCAAGCGCTGATCGGGTCGAGCGATTCTCTCTCCTTCACCTTTCAACGGGATTTCTTTTGAAATTTCCTTGTGGGCCCCTTAAACTTGGACACGTGTCCTCTTCTGATTGGCTCGGGCTGACCCTTCAAAACTCACCCTTTGACTTTTGGACTCTTTCCCTGCGACACGTGTCGTGATTCGGTTGGTTCTCGGCCCTTTCGGCTCCTTTCGCCCTTCGCGTCTTATGTCCCGGATGTCCCAAAAGCGCTTGGGCGAAAAATTCCGATCCGCCCAAAATGGGCTTCCTTGTCCCTTATCTCTGCCGATGACACATGGCGTAATCGATTGGCTCTCGGTTTTTAGCTATCCGCATCCCTCACGTCCCTGTGGCCCGGATGTCCCAAAGTCACGAAAGTTTCCCGTTCCGGCCAAACCAGCCGGTTCGCGTCTTTTGCGTCCATTTGTCCCAGATGTCCCTTTGCTGCTTGGGACAAATTATTCCGGTTCGCCCGATCGGCCGATTCGCGTCTTTTTGTCCCGGATGTCCCAAACTGCTTAGTGCGGAAGTTCTTATTTTCGGCCAAACCGGCCGGTTCGCGTACTCAAGGCCCAAATGTCCCAAACTATTTAGCCTAGCAGTTAGCCAATTTTTCTTCCTCCTTTGGCCGGATCGGTTTCCCGCGTCCCGCGTGTCCTTCAGTCATTTGTCCGTCTTCTACAATTCCCGTTCGCCAAACTGCCGGCGATTCGGGTCCTTCACGTACCTTCGTCCCATATGTCCCTTTGCTTCACGGGCCGCCTGGAGGCTTTTCGGCCGATCCGTGCCTAGATGTCCCAAATGTCCCGACTGCCCCTAGGACTAGGACTTAGTCATTTTTTATGATTTTTCCTGGCCCAATCTATATGCTTGGAACTGCAAAACTCTGATGCATGTTATCGAAATTTACCCTGGGGTGAAATTTTGACAACAGTTTGGTGACTCAGTGGGGTCATCTGCCTGCTAGATGAATGATCAGTAGCCTGAAGCAATCCATTGGGCATGGAGTCATAAGCAAGCCTGAAAACTGATCTGAACTTTGAAAACTTCCCTCTGAGCCAGTTGAAACCCACTGGACATGGAGTTGTTCTCACCAAAATGCCACTGAAACGAACTGTGCAAGAGCAAAACCAGCACAACAAAAACTATGTACAGAACTGAAAATCATACATGCTCCAAAATGAAACATGCAGAGTGTGCACAAGCACTTCTTCTACTGAAAGCAAACCTACCTACTCTACTCTAACTGGAGCAAAGGCAAGCTAAACAAACCCTGCAATTGGTTGTGAGAAATAGCTTCCCTTTCTCAAAAGTGGCAGCCATGCAATTGATTTGGAGCTGATCATGGTTGTTAGGATGAGTGGAAAATCAACAAGAAGCTGGTATTCCACCCAAATCATCAAGGTATCAGCTGAAGGAAAATTCAATACCTCTTTTAGTTGCTCTGCATTTGGATTGAAGAGGCATGACAGCTGGTCCTTGGTACTTTGTAGCTCACCCTCATGCTCAGAAGCAAGCATGACTGGTTGTGACTTCTCCTTTGGCTCCAATGAAGCCAAATACCTGATTGGGCAAGGTCTGATCCGTTGAGTATGCCCATTTCCCTGATTTTCAACTCCAAGAATGGAGTCTTCTTGCGGACCTTCTTGAATGGATGATGTGGAAGAAATGGTGAAATTCCTCTGCCCTTTCTCTTCCTCCAATGAAGAACATGAAAGATTAAAATCTTCCAATCTTGATTCCGAAGAGCTGTTATAAGTTGCAGGCTGCTGCAAATGAATGTTCTCCTTCATGACAACAGACTCAAGTGTTTGGAATGTGGATGATGAAAGAGAGAATGGTGGAAACTCAACCGGCTCTTCTCCATCAAAACAGTCCTCCAAATCTGACAGATAAACTACCTCATGGCTGTCCTGTTGCAAATGCTCAACTTCCTCCATGGTGTCTTCTTGATCTGTAACTTGACCACCATGGTTTCCTTCATCCTCCAACATTGAGTTTGAGAGATCAAACTCCTCTTCGAAATTGGAGCTAGAGAGAGATCAAGTAGAAAGAAGAAGCTGAAGGTTCTCCTGTAGCCTACTTTGTGCTCGAGCTCTTGGATCTGCAACTTTCTCCTCCATAGCTAGAATGTGCTCCTCTGCTGCTTGGATCTTTAGCAGCTTCTCCTTCCTCTACTAGTTGAATACAATCTTGCTCTTGATAGAACTCTTCCTCTAGCATGAAGTTTGTCAAGTCAAACTCTTCAGTCTGCTGCTCTAGAGGACAAGTTGGGACTGCAAGATCTTCTTCAGGGCTTTCTTCCTCCATGGCTGATTGTGCAACTTGAATTGGATCAGCATTTCCTTCAAATAGAGTGCCAACATGGACACTACACTCTGAGCAAACTGATTGCTGATCTGCTTCTTCCTTTTGCTCTTCTTCTGCTGCAACAAAATCAGTTATGACCACCATTTGTTCAACCTTAGCCTCTTCTGTAGGCTTAACCATCAAGGGGATCTTTGTTATCCCAAATTTGGCAGCCCAAACCTTCAAGCTGTCTGTCATTTCTTTTCTTTTTGGCTCTTCCTCTTGTTGTCCTTGATGACTGATTTTTTCAATTTCTTCTTCCCCACATGGAATTGGGAATGCAAGAGGAGGGGTGGGTTGCAACTCAATTGATTTTGCAATTGTTTGTGGTGGTGGAGGAGGTGAAACCTCTTGTTTCTTTGGAGTGGAAGGTATTTCATTTAGCTCTTGTGGAGGGGGTTTGGATTTGGAAGAGAAGAGGGCGGAAAACTGAGATGGGATGGAAGACTGAGAGATGGAGACATGGGATCAACATTTGGGACAGCAGATGGAGAGTTTAAAGCTTGACACTACTGAGATGAAACAGATTGGGAAAGAGGAAAAGAAAAGGCATGAGAAGGTGTTGTTATCCAAAATTCACCCCTCAAGGTAATTTTGATAACATGCATCAAATTATTTAGTCCCAAGCAATTATATTGAGTCCAGGCAAAAATTCATGTTTCTAGGGTCCCCTCAGATTTTTTCTAACTCCCCTGTCTAAGAAGAAGAGAGCAAGTTCTGAGGAAATGTGAAAAAATTGCAAAAAATAAGCTCGGGCCAGAAAAAATCATGAAAAATGGCTAAGTCCTGGTCCTTGCAATAGTCGGGACAGACGGGACATCTGGATGCGAACCGGCCGAAAGGCCGCCAGGCGGTCCGCGCAGCATTTGGGACATTCGGGACAAAGGGACGCGCGGGACGCGGAGATCCGAACTGGCCGAAAAGTTAAAAAATTGACTAACTGTTGAAACAGGCAGTCCGGGACGCGCGGGACAAAAGTACGTGAACCGGCCGGATCGGCCGAAATGAGTCAAGGCAGCCCGGAACAGTTGGGCCGAAGGTACGTGAAGTACGTGAACCGGCCGGATCACTGAAATGAGAACTTTCAGTCAGGGATGCGCGGGACAAAAGGACGTGAACCGGCCGAACCGAGTGAATTGGGAAAATTTGTCCCAAACGGTCTGAAAGCAAATGGGACATCTGGGCCGTGAGTATGCGAACCGGCCGGTTCGGCCGAAATGGGAAATTTCAGCACTGTGCTAAATGGGACAGAGGGACGCGTGGGACGCGAAAAGCCGAAGGAGCCGAAAGCCAATCAGATCACGCCACGTGTCACCGGCAGAAAAGGAACATGGAAGCCCATTTCAGGTGGTTCGGAAGAATTTTTCCAGACAGCACTGGGTCATTTGGGACAAAGGGACGCGCGGACGCGAAAAAGTCAAGCGGCCAAAGGAGAAGAAGAAAAGTCAACATTTGGTCCGGAAACTTCAAATGGCCATAACTTTTGACTCGAGCTCCGATTTTCACAAAATTGGACTTTCTGGAACGAGCACATATTTAAATAAGAGAAACATATTCGGCTCCAGTCAGTTAATGCTCATTCCCGTCAAATGACAGAAAACGCCTGCCAGACCCAAAATAGCTGTCCGCACTCAGAAGGCCATAACTTTTGCATTTCTCAACGAAATCACACAAAATTGGTACCATTGGAATCATGGTTCCAAGCCCGATGCATAGCAATCAAGAAATTCTGGATTTGATCAATAATTGATTAAGATTTTTAAGAAAATGTGGCCGCGTTCAGAACAGTGTTTTATTTAGTAGCTGGGAGTGCAATTAAGAGGCATGGTCATCATTCTTTCTCTGCTGCAGCACATGGGACAGTATGGGGAGCCTTTTGCAAGTAATGTGAAATAATTTCACTCAATTTAATGCCTCTTACAGGTGGTTGAAGGACAGATTTCGGGATTTCCATTTTCCCTTCTCTTTCCCTTCTCATTTTTCTATAAATTGGAGTGTTGGGCTCATTGTAAAGGAGAGTTTCGGGTAGAAAAGCTCTGCCAAAATTGCTTTTGAAGCCAATGTGTTGCAGGCCCTTGTAGTGGACTCCTTGCATGGTGATCCAGGCCCTTATCTTGTAATAGATTGAACTGTGCATATCATGAAGCAATAAAATACCAGTTTGTGGATGTATCTTCCCCTACTGTGTTTTCTTGCATTCTTCTTGCCCCTTTGATCTTTCTATAAGAATATTGTGTCTATTTATTATGTTCTTGCAGGGATTCATTATCATTGTGTATGCTTGGAATATTGTTGTGAATGCATTTTGCTAGATTATGGTGAACTGTCATCACCTCTTCTAGTGTGCACTTTGCCTCTGTATTTCACACATTTGGAGACTACTCTCACATCCTCCTTTTCTGGTGTATCACCGCTTTAGTGTAGGATTTCATTTTATGCATTCTCTTTCCCTGGTCCCTTGGAAATTTAGATTAGAATAGTTAGCTTATCCTGCATTAGAGTAGATTGTGGCAGGTAGTTTAAGAGCAAGAACTTGACTTTCTCACGGAGGTCTATCTCAAGTAGCAAGTCCCACAACTTGGAGATAGTACCCATGTTATCCAATCACCTTTGTGAGTTCGGGTATATACACAGGGTCTTGTGATTCGGTGATAACAGGTGTGCTTACTCGTTGGCAAGGTTCTTTGAATACTCCTCTCATACACCTCTATTTCTTCAATCCACTTTGCAAGCAAAGGCAACATTGCAATCATGAAGTCAAGCTTCTCCTGAGGGCTGTAATGCCTTGGAAAAGGTCCCACCCATGGACAAGGTGCTCTGCAACCGATTCCAAATGCTTTCATCTATGCCTGAGCCCTGGACTGCACTATGTTTACCTCCATCTTTTGGATTTTTTCCAACAGACCAGCATCTTGCATCTGATTGTCTTCATTATATGCATACTCTTGCTCTTGGAAAGCTCCATAGCCAAACTGACTTTGGCACTGCTGCTCATATGGGTATGCATACTGATCTTGAATCTGCTCAAAATGCTGGTTTGGAGGATTTGTAAAACATGTTGGAGGTGGAATATACTGCTGTTGTTGATGTGAATTCCATGATGGAAATGAAGTCATGATTGCACAACTTCATGGAATGGGAAAGAATGAAAGATATGAAAAGAAGGATGAATGGAAAATGAATGAAAATGAATGAAAATGAATGGAAAGGAAGATCTGCAACTTCAGAGATGGGTTGTTGACCAGATGGAGTCGCCAGATGTGTTTGCAAGTGCCTCCAAAGGCTGAAATCTTCACAGGAACACACCAACCTGCAAAAGATGAAGTGGAAGACCTCTAAGGTCCCACCGGGTGTGCCAAAACTGTTAGTGGTCACACGGTGGCTTAATATTTTCTATTTGATAATGAGACACCTTTGAAAGATGAAACTCTAACTTCTGTGATGTCCCACCGGGCGTGCCAAAACTATTGATGCAAAATCACAGCACCCCTGGATGCAGATCAGGCTTCTAGGTTGATCACTCAGGCATCCAGTGTGATTGCACAACATGGAAACCTCTCTCCAAGCGTGGGACTTGTGAAACTGAGAGAGGAATCTCCAGAGAAGGTTGGTTCCTGCTCCTAAACTACCTGCCACAAGCTATTCCAGTGCAGGCAAGCTAATCTAATCCTAATCTAACCATGCCAAGGAGACAGAGAGAGAGAGAGAGAGAAAGGAAAAGAACAAAAGCCTACACTAAAACGGTGATACACCAGAGAAGGAGAATGTTGGACATCTATCAAAACTGCCATGGGACAAAGAGAGGTGAGCAATGGGAAGGATGGACAGATGCATCATAGGCCCAAGGATAGATTTCACACAGAAAATGTCCCAAAACTCCATGAACACAGCTCCAAACCTGCAATGAACATTCAAACATGCACAAATACCTGCAATGAAGAGAGGCAAGAAGAGAACAAGCAAAAATGAGCAAGGATGGACAGATGCATCACAAAACACGTTTTGTTGCTCCAGAAGTTTGCACAGAACATCATTTCAATAGTAAAAGGCAAAAACACCATTACAGAGCAAGGGAGGAGGTTCGAACTCCATTTTCAACCCTAGAGAAGAAAATAAGGGAGGGAAGAGCAGAAAATATGAAAAACTTCTAATAAAATGAGCCAAATCTGGATTTTTACATTGCATGGGTCGAGCCTAGGGGACAGAAACGTGGGAAAATGTGTAAGCCTATTCCTCATTGACTGCAGATGCATTAAAACGGCATGGGATACCTTACCAACCCATACCCTGCCATCTCTGACCGATTTGGAGGAGAATGCGACCCATTCTGCATTAATTTGGTCGCTGAAATGTCACTTCTGGCCGTGCTGAAGAAGAATGCGACCCATGTGCATTAAACTGGTTGTTGAAACGTCGCTTCTGGCCATGATCACGCGTCAGATCCGTTTCTCAATTTTCTCTCTCTAGACTACACCAAAATTCGAGATTGATCCCAGAATCATGTAGAGAATTTCATAAGCTTTCCGTTGATATAAAGAACGTGCAAATCCGAGTTCTGGATCGAAAGATATGATGATCTGAAGATTTAGGGCATGGAACAGACCAAAACGGATTTTGAAATCTTTTCCCGCGCTTCGCCACTGGATGACATGTGTCAAGCGCTGATTGGTCGCGTGATTCTCTCTCCTTCACCATTCGGCGGGCTTTCTTTTGAAATTTCCTTGTGGGCCCCTTAAACTTGGACACGTGTCCTCTTCTGATTGGCTCGAGCTGACCCTTCAAAACTCGCCCTTTGACTTTTGGACTCTTTCCCCTGCGACACGTGTCGTGATCTGGTTGGTTCTCGGCCCTTTCGGCTCCTTCGCGCCCTTCATGTCTTTATGTCTCGGATGTCCCAAACTGCTTGGGCCAAAAACTTCCAATCCGCCCGAAATGGGCTTCCTTCTCCTTATCTGCCGATGACACGTGGTGTAACTCGATTGGCTCTCGGCTTTTCGGCTATCCACGTCCCTCGCGCCCCTCGCGCCCGATGTCCCAAAGCGAAAGTTTCCATTCGCCGAACCGGCCGGTTCGCGTCTTTCACGTCCATTTGTCCCAGATGTCCCTTTGCTGCTTGGGACAAATTCTTCCGGTTCGCCCGATCCGGCCGATTCACGTCTTTTTGTCCCGGATGTCCCAAACTGTTTAGTGTGGAAGTTCTTATTTTCGGCCGAACCGGCCGGTTCACGTACTCAAGGCCCAAATGTCCCGAATTGTTTAGCCCAGCAGTTAGCCAATTTTTCTTCCTCCTTCGGCCGGATCAGTTTCTCGCGTCCGCGCGCCCTTCTCGGGTCCGATTGTTCGGTCTTACAATTCCCCGTTCCGGCCGAACCGGCCGGTTCGGGTCCTTCGCGTACCTTCGTCCCATATGTCCCTTTGCTTCACGGGCCGCCTGGAGGCTTTTCGGCCGATCCGCACCTAGATGTCCCAAATGTCTCGATCGCCCTAGGACTAGGACTTAGTCATTTTTATGATTTTTCCCGCCCAATCTATATGCTTGGGAACCGCAAAACTCGATGCATGTTATCGAAATTTACCCTGAGGGGGTGAAATTTTGACAACGGAGTTCATGATGAGGCAATGACCCTCCTTTCCATGATCTTAATGTTATTTTAGATGCTCTTTAGTTTGATAAGGCTTGTTCAAGACATGAATCATTTACTCCTATTGCTTATTTTGTTGGTTGTGTCCCCCTGGAGAGTTTTCTCAAACAATGGGTTCACAATCACTGGAAAGCCAATGGTGTCAAACTTGAGGGTGTCCAAAACCTTTTAAGGGGATTTTTTTAATTTCAGTTTAAGACCTCTGAACAATGTAAATCCATTGTGAGTCACGAGGCTTGGTTTATTCAGAACACTTTGGTTATTTTTTCACCCTAGACTAATGATTTTCAAGTCTCTGAACATGCCAAAATTAAAGTTACCATCTGTGTTGAGTACCCCAGTCTCCCTCTACCCCTTTGAAGTTTTGTGGAAGATTTGGTCAAACATATTGGTCAATTTTTTTTCCATGAGTTAAATAAGTTTTATGCTGCTCTCCCAAACATCGGGTCTATCTAGAAGTGAATTTAACCAAGGACCTTAAGAAAACAATTAATATCCGGGTGGGTGACACCTATTTTCTTAACTCCCAATACTTGTTTTCATTATCGTATGTTGACCACATGATTCAATAATGCCCTTTAATAGTTTCCTAGGCCCAGATTTCCCCAAAGAAGAAAAATGCCAATCCCAAACCATCTTCCTATTCCAAAAAGGATGGACAAAGGTAAAACATAAGATAAAACCTAAACCATAGTCACAATATTACATGCCTATTAGGGGTATTCCATGGATTCAAATCCTTTGGCTAGAAAACATCTCGGTGATCTCTCCACACGTGCATCATTCCTCGCTCACGATGTCTTCATTTCGTCTGACTCCAGTGATCTCTTAGCCTCATTTTGAGGTGATCATTCACACTACAAGTAATAAATCCATGTGCACATGTTTTAACAACCCTTCTCTTACAGAGGATGATGAGTATAATCTGCAATTCCACTTCCCTTTTAAGATGATTGATTATGTTCTATTTTAAAAAATAACTATCTCCTCCATACCTACGAATCAATTCGTAGTGTTAGGGAGTTGTTATCTCTTGAAAGTGCACCCTATAGAGAGATGACTGCAGGGGTTCTAAGCTTGCTCTGGATCTCTCTCTTTCATAGATACAATGGAAACACCTCAGGTATGTGGGTATACCTATTGTTGAGGTGAGTCTCCGGTATCAAGGCCAATTCCTTCTTGATGTATCCTAAACTAATTTTAAGGGGGTTTGAGGGTAAAAAGATGACTGTAAATGAATTAAAAAACTAGGGTGATACACAAAACTTGTTGAGGGATTTGACTAAGTACATGCACAAATAATTTGAGAATGGATTCTGGATGCACAAACCAATAGTTTTCAGCAGAATATTAAGGCAAAACACTTGATGTATTGAGGGAATGATTCACAATAATACGATAAGATAAACATGCACACTAATATTATGCAGAAATTACTAAATTTGCAGCAAGGTAAGATGATTAATTAGGGAATTTGACATTCACAAGAAATAATAAGGTATACACAATACTGCAAAATAATTGGAAAGGCAGAAATCAATTCTCATTTAAAGGGAAAAACTGGCAAAAACTACTTCAGCACTCATGTGTCTAAAAATTCCTTATGTGCTTTACAATTGCACACTATATATATCCAAATTATTCACCCATCCCATCCTAAAAATAGGCTAAAATTTGTACTCACCCATCCATGCTAATTTTACCCCTTTATCATGAATAAATAAAGGAATAAAAATAGCCATGCTAATACAACGAGTCATTAATAGCCTTGATTTCAAAAATACATCCCAGTCAAACTGTCGGTGATTGATCTATTTTTAACAAAGTTGGATGACTAAATTGGCTAATAGTATCCCTTGCTTTCTGTGTAAGTCTCCTCCAATATGCATACAATATCGTCTTCTAGTGCTTGATGTGTCACTTTCAATTTGATCCACTTGTAGTGATAATATTAGCACTTTAATCCTTCCCCTTGGATGCACATGCAAAAATAAATCTTTGTGTGAGCAAAAATAAATCCTTTATTTGCAATACTTGGAAAAATATTTACCCATGTTGTGGGGACCACTTGTGATGTGCACATGTTCAAATTTGTCTTCTTGCAGTTTGTGGGGCCACTTGTGCACATGTGAAGTAATATCCTCCTTTTTGTGAAAAATAAGGTAAATTGGTAATGGATAAGGTTTTGACTTGGTAAGGCATATAATTCTTGTTTGAATCTTGCTCCACTCGAATACATTGATTTGGTCTTCTTTGATAATAATCATGGCATATGTTTGGCTTGATTAAGGTCAAGGGGACCTTTATTATTTCGAATGACCACCTTCATATTAAAACACACCTAACTATAATGCTATGTCTTGAAGACAATACGTGGCATAAACCTTGTTTTGAATGATGTTTAGGTACCTTTTACAAACATTAAGGTTGAGCCCTAACCACATGGTCGACTTGACTAATCATGGGATAAATGATAATACTCAGACCTCTTTTGATAATCATGTGGCTGGACATTGCATATACTATAATTTTTGTCTTTTAATCATTGGATGATCATTATTGTCAGAATTTGGATTTTTCAAAACATATAGTATATGGTTTAGACCTTAGTCAGGTCAAAGAAATGATTCATTGGATAATTGGGCTGGCCCCTTCTAATGATGACTCACCCCTTCACATATGTGTCGGTGGCAATTGGAATAACTTGGGTTAAGTTACATTGTAACCCTGGATTTGCATTGATAATTTAAATTGAACATTGGCCATTGATGCATGTACTAGCTTCATCTCTGATCGTTGATCTTAAGATCCATGATTAGGGTTTACAATTCGTAGTAAAGATGGTCAATGATCCTTGAGTCGTTGATATTGTACATCTTGATCCGAGCCATCGATTATCTAAACCATGGTGACCTAGTGGTTGCATTGTGAGTTAGCATTTAATGTTGATTGAAATTGGGCCTTTGATCCCTGTACCATTACATCTTAGTCATTGATCCTTTAACCCTAGTTGGCACAACGAGTTAGGTTTGCACAGTTGTTGAGTTGAATGGGTAAATGTGTGAAACCTATCTCATTTTTCATTTTACACTTTGTGGAAGGATAGGGTGAAGTCCTGAAAATTTTTATTCAAACTACCATTAATTTATCTTTGAGATTGGTTCCTCTCTATAAATCAGCTTTTGAGGCTCCGAATATGTGTATTTTTACATCATTTTTGCTCTTCTTGAGCTACTGAGAAAAACTTGGTAGAGGTGGTTGTAGTTACTATAGGTTCAAGCTCTCTTTATTCATTTATGAATAAATTTGTCCTTTGAGCATGAAAATTCTCCATTTAAAGCTCTATGGACACAAATATTTGTGATTCTCGAGCCTCTACAAAGTTTTTGTAGATTTTATAGCTCGGTTATTTGTTATTTTGTCTCCATGTGGGGCAATTTGACTTTGAACTAGTGTCATTTTGGTGATTTGCTCTTATTTTGAGCTCCTTATGTTTGTTATTTATAAGGGTAAGATTCTGTGTATTGATTACTTACATCTGCACACCTCCATTTAATTCTTTTCTTCGATCTGGCATGGAAAAAACTTCAAAAATTTCATGATTCTTTGATTCTTGGTTTTTGGTACCTTTCGAGATTGAAAAGGTTTCTGGGTATTCACTCCTTCAACACTGCTCTTGAGGGTTTTTCGGAAACTTAAATAAGTCTGATAAGTTCATTTTCATTTCAAAATCCTTCTTTCTATGATCTGTGGCTATCTTCATGATAGATTTCGTCCTTCTGAACTGAAGATACTGCTTTTTGTTTTAATAAGAAGTAAGAGGTTTTAATATGTGAGCTTCACACTTCTCGACTTTTCCATGCTCTGATAAATTGAAGTGTTTCTTTTGATCTTCTTCTTTTTTGGAACCGAGTTTTTCTGTCTATGTTCTTTGTTAAATCCAAATTTGAAACTCGTTATAGGCATATTAATTTCTTTGTATTTGATAGAAATTATGGAGTAGAAATTCAAAACCATATATGGATATTTTTTAATTTTTGTATTCATCTTTATTCTTCACATCTGTACGTTTTCCTGATGTGGGTATTGGATTTTTTTATTAATTTTTCATGCAATTGTTTCCCCTTTATTGATCTATTATTTCCATTAACATTATTGCTCAAGGTCTACCTAGATATGGGTCTGTAATTTTAGCATTCTTCAAGACCAGAGCTCATTTCTGTTTCTTTAAATGCCTTGAATATTCTTCATCTGTGCATTTATCTGAGATTTGACCTCGGGATCTTCTGGGTTTTGAGTTCTATGATATTGCTGAAACTTCAAAAGATGTAGAAGGCTGAACCTTTGATCTTGTAGTTCACACAATTTTCTTTCCTAACATGACTGTATTCCTTCAAGAGAATGACTGGTAATTTCATTTTGATAGTTTAAGAATGATTATTGCATCTTCTTGGAACTTTGTGATCATTTTTGATTCTCCACTGTATTTATTTTGAAACTTCATTATTATAAAAATCTGCCATGCTATTTCTTTTTATCCCCTATGTATTTGATTTGATTTGAACATCCAGCTATTTAATTGTTTTGGGTTGAATGGAGAAGCTTGATCATTTAGTTTGAACCTGTACTGAAACTTGTTGATGTCCCTGCTGATTTCTTATTCTCTGAGATGAAAACTACAACTCAAAAATTTCTTATTATTTTGGATACTTTGCACAAATTTAATATTCTTAAGTCTTGAATATCATTGATGAATATCTTTCAGAAATCTGCAATCTTGAGTTTGTCTTTTAAAACTGAAACTCGCCACTCTAAAAAAATTGGTTTCAACTTACATACTGAGCTCAATTCTATTTATTATGAATAATAATTATGTTTGATATTCATGAATGAGTAAATTGTATTTTGATTCTCTTGTATCTGACTCTTTTGATGATGAAGTGCTTTGATTCAATCTTCAACAATTATATGAGGTTGTCGGGCTTCTTTTCAAATTTGATACAATTATTATAATTGTTGTTACATGACTTGTGTTCATGATTGTTGTGACTCAGTTTTCTTAAGTGTATGTAGCTCTCACTTATTCATCATTAATAATTGTTCTCCAACAAAACTGGGCTTTCACTTGATGGCATTGATTTTTTTTGAAAATTTCATGATTATTGCAGGCTATTTTGATTAATTGAAGTTGAAATTGAAGGTTAAAGATGATTTCTAATACTACATAATGCATTTCCTCAAGAAAATTACTTCATTTACTATATTGATTTTATGCACTTGAAAAATTGCATCTAATGCATTTTATACTTCTTGAGAAGCTGTATTATTGAGATCTACCACCATTTTTGAATTCTAAAAATATCCCTTTAAGAAAAACATTGTTGAGGAACTTGTGAATGGTTGATTCTGGAGAGATGTATCAGGGTACCATGCTATAAATATCAATTTATTTTTCATCTACAAATTGTTTCTTTGGATTATAGCTCTTTATACGTTTTGGGTTTTAAAATTGTACTTTAACAAACCACAGTCAGGTGGATAGCAAGTCCCTCCTCTTTAATGGGAGAGGTTCCCTTAGTGAAAGCAAAAGCAAAACTTATATAAAAATGTACAACTTGCAAAGTGTAGATTCGATACTTTGAAATGTTTCATTCCCAAAAGATCATCAATACAGAACAATAGAAGAACTATTGAGATGAGAGAGGAAGAACATAACAATACTTTAAGGAAATATAGATAGTAGAGTATAACCTTATACATATTGAGCCAGGGAGATGCAAAGTATAGAATCATTCACTTTCATAATGAGATATAGTTTCACAAACACAAAGTTTCCGAAATCATATTAACAAGAACACAAAGTTTCTTAGCATGCAAAGATGGATGATTCACAAATTTGAACAAGGAAAGAAGGAATAGTAGAGGAAGAAAGGGAAAAAACTTATGTATTGATTACTTTTGAATCTACTACATCTACAGAGTACCATGATCCAACCTTGAACAATGACATGGAGAAGACATTAAATAATCCTAAAAATGGTTACATTCGGTTTCAAAAAATGATGAAATTACTTCAAGAAACTGACACCTGAACTTCTTTAATGCCTCGGCTGTTTCCATGCCTAGCGGAAAAACCAAATGCATCATATCAAAGCCGTTCATATTGCTTTGTAACTTCAAATATGAGTCATCCACGTGGAAGATATTTGCTGAAGTGGGCCTGGGGGCCCCTTTTGCATTTTATGATTTTTATAAAGATTGTGCATTTTAGACATTTTGGTCCACCCATCCGCTTCCGATATAGACCTGACACATGGCTTTACTTGAGTGGCGATGGAGTCGCGGCTCACTTTTACAATTTTAACTCTTTTCAACAAAAGCTCAAAACATCAATTTTCTCTGCCGACCCACCTCTCGCTTTAAATTTTCAACGCGGACTCAAGAACCCAATGAGTCATGAATCCTTTTATAAATTTAATCCCTCTTTTCGGAAATAGAACCAAAATTCCAAAATTGCTCTGACAGACCCACCTTCGCACTTTGAATTTCAATGCGGGCTAAACATTTGACTTTATCCCTTGGCATGAGTGGGGCCGTGGCTCATTTTATATCTTTACACCCTTTTGGAAACAAAACAAAATTTCCCAAATGTGCTCAGATAACCTACCTCTCCGCTTTTGACTTAAAAATGGCCATGTATCCCTTTGCGGGCCTTAGGCATTCTTTTTAAATTTTAAACCTTTTTCCATAATGCCTAAAAACATGAAAAGGGCCCACCTTTCTCGCCATTGAAATTTTAGCTAATCGGGATCCTTCGAGGCCACGGGGCCAATTTGACACTTTTGTAAAAATAACAAAAATGACAAGTTCACAAAAAGAACTACTATCTCGTGAAAGTACACCCCTGTAGAGATATGGCTACAGGTTTTCTAAGCTTGCATAATTGATCTCTCTCTTTCATAGATACAATGGAAACACCTCATGTCTGTGGGTATACCTATTTTGAGGTGAGTCTGGTATCAAGGTTGGTTCCTTATTGGTGTATCATAATGTGATTTCTAGGATTTTGAGGGTAAAAGATGACTGTAAAATAATTAAAACTAAGGTGATATACCAAATTTGTATCAGAATCGATTTCGAGTATATGAACAAATTATTTGGGAAGGATTCTTGATGCATGAACCAATAGTTTTTCTACACAATGTCTAAGGAAAAACACTTGTTTGTGACCGAGGAGAATCACAACAATACTAATAAGTTAACATGCACATTAAAATTAAGTAGAAAAGACTGAATTTGCAGCAGGGTAAGGTGATTGATTAGGGAATTTTCATTCACAAGATTAATATAAACATACAAAAGACTGAAAATTAACTTGGAAAGGTAGAAAATACTTCACACTCGGAGGAAAAGCGTGCAACATTTGCGTCAAGTACTCATATATCTAAAAATTCCTCTAGTCATCTAGAAGTCTCGTCCTTTGCAAAGGCACACAATATATAGAAAAATAAAATTCACCCTCTTCCTAAAAATAGCATACGACTTGTACTCACCCATGCATCTTATTTTTATCCTTTATTTAATAATAGATAAAGGGAAAAATAGAGCATGCAATTACAAATAGGCATTATTAGCCTTACCTACATTACAATCAAACTGAAGTTATACTGTTCTATTTTTGAGTAAATAAGGGTGAATAATTTTCGAAAAATAAGGTTTCTTGCTAGGCAAGTCTCTTTCCATGAACATGCAACTCTATCTTCTTCTCTATTCTATCCTGTTGTAAAGGCATGCAAAATACAACTCTTTGTTTGTGAGAAAAATAATACTTGTAATATTTCTAAAAATAATACCTCCTGTGGGGACGTCCTTCTGTGTGCACATGTTCTGATATTGACATCTCCTTTGGCCATGGCATAGTCATCATAATACATTTGACCACCCTTTTGATTATGTTGGCCTTGGCATATTATAATATTCACCTTTTCGGTGATCATGATATATGATTTGGTCGCCCCTTCAAAATTATTTGAAGAATGCACTTGGGTTAGACTTTTGAAAGTCATTTGGAATGATTTGTTTGGTGGAAGCTGTAACACCACTGTTCGGGCGTGTACGCTAGTCCTTGTTGCAAACTTGTGCTTGATAAACCTTTTTGTTCTTTTACGCACATGAGTATAGTCTCATCCTTTGTGGTACAACTTTTAAACATTAGACACCTACTTAGAATTTGAACATTTTTTTCTAGTTGTTATTCCTTTCAAAACGTGGAGTTTGTTAGCTGTCCCTCATTGCAGATTCTTGAATACTTGCTTTCAGTTAATAGAAGTTGCAATTGAATTATTGTGCAATACCCCAAAGATGAACTGTAGACCAACTTTTTCCCCGTTGATTTGATTTGCAAATGTTTCCTTATGAAATGTATATCTCTTTCTTATGTGCAAGCATGCTCTAAAATATGAAAGTGAACCCGTAGCTACAAGTCCATGATTTGGCTATAACCGTTGTTGTATATGAGTGATCCTTCTGGAAATCTCATAGACTTGTAGTTGTCACGGTCAGCTTCACCTCTTTCTTGGCGTGGAGGGGTTGCGTGGAAAGATGGGGGGGTAGGTGTGTGGCGCAGGTTGGAGGGGACTGTTTTAAAATCAAATTTTATCTGCTTGTGCCTAGGCCCTACTGTCCCTCACCCCCCTTCCTGCCATCTAGACCTGGTACGTGGCCATCTTCCACTGGCCTTACCTCTGCCAGCCGCCCCACCTTCTTTAATTCCTGTGATTTGCAAATATCTTGCGTCCTGTGCTACCTGCTCCCTTTGACCTGTTCTAGCCGCGTGAGCAGGGAGGAGTGTTTTTGTTGGGATTTGAGATGAATTGCTACAGCGTGTTCTGGATAGTGGATTCATTGATGGTGAAATGAAGGTCTATTGCCCTGATGTTGCGAGGGTGGGTGTGGGTTCTCAAAATCATGCTGCACAGGCAGTATTAGTGGAGCGTAGAACTTAAATCCTCTAAGGAAAGTGCCGTGAGGAAGTATTTGGCTTTATGCAGCAGCTACAGGGTAGAGAAGTAAACTTATCTCAGAAAATCAGTGGCCTCTAGAGAGAGTTAAGTGCGCAGCCTACCGCAGGTGATCCCAAGGAAACGTTGGTATTGATCTTGTTGTTACGGTTGCCGCACGCGATCACAGTCATGATCAGTTGTTGCAAAATCTTGCAGCTATAGTAGAAGAACGAGATAAAGTTTTAGTTGAGCTGTCTTGCCTTTTCATTTTGGAAAGTCGCTTCCGTCCAGGTGGTGTTCTATATGGTGGGAAAGCACATAAAACATCTCGAAGGAGGAGGAGTCCGAGTCCACGAAGGAGAAAGGGTAGGAGGAGCAGATCTCACAGTTGGTCACCGAGGAGAAAAAGGAGCAGAAGCAGGACACCTCCACCTGTTTTCAGGCGTGGCGATGAACATGTGGAGGGAAGAAAGAGGAGGGGCATAGGAGATCTATGCAATGTTGGAGAAAATGTCTTGGAAGATGAATATGATTGCAGGAGTGCAGCATCTATACCATCCAAAGGATCTCAGGACTTTGACCGATTGGATGAGGAGCAGCTCATGTCAATGTTTGCTGATGTTGAGCCGTTCAATAAGAGTCAATCAAATCAATCTTCTAATCCTCCTACTCATCAGACATCTGCATTGGATAACAGATGTTCAGACAGACAAGCAACTTCCGAGAACCCCTCCACTCCATCTGATCACAATAGCATCAATGAGCCTTCAATGGAAGAGAAAGTAATGACTGTATCGGGCCAATTCAAAAGTGAGCCAGAAGTACAAAGTGTCAACAAAAGTGACCAACCACTCCAGACCGCCAAGACTGAAATGCCCTCATCATCAGCAATGGAACACGACCCAAACATGGATCCAAAATGGGTCAAACGAATTTTAGCGAATAGGCAATCTGCGCAAAGATCTAGAGTGAGAAAGCTGCAATACATTTCAGAGCTTGAAAGAAGCGTCAATGCCTTGCAGACAGAAGTGTCGACGCTGTCTCCTCAAGTGACATTTCTGGATCATCAAAGAGTTTTATTGAATGTTGATAACAGTGCTTTGAAGCAAAGAATTGCTGCTCTTGCACAAGACAAGCTTTTTAAGGATGCACACTGTGAAGCTTTGAAAAAGGAGGTGTCAAGGCTAAGACAACTATATCACGAGCAGCAGCAACATTTGCAAAAAGAAATGCATGCATCCTCAATAGGGGCATATGACTTACAACAGCACCAGTTTGGTAAGCTAGAGCAGGGTTCATCTTCACAGATGATGGATCAAAACTCGAGATCTCTGATCCTTCTCCAAGTCATCTGAAGACTACATCAGGGATTCCAGACCATAGAGAAAACAATGCTTCCCACAGCCATACAGCCCCTGGTTCTCAGATGTTGAAAAGCATGATGCCTTCAAGCTGCCTTATGGGAGAGAGCAACAAGAGCTTGGAAGAAAGAATTATAATCAGGCATGTTAACTTTACTCCTTGTAATAGTTTTCTACCTTCTTTCAGTATCTTGAAATGAATTTTCTTTCCTCTTGAATGGCGCCTAGAATAAATGTTTTCGTGGTTGTTTATATCGCTGCCTGAATGTGTTGGCCGTTCTTTTAAAATCTCGTTCCAATTTCGCTAGTTTTGCTTGGAATGTTCTTTTCCCTCTCTTATAGCTTACTCTATTTATATTCGTCTAAAGGGGCTACTGCAATATTGTGTGATGCAGTCTAGTTCGTAGGGAAGGAAACATTTTAGAGTTTCGTTTGCTTATATGACTCTCTTTTAAAAGAATTCTGTGATGGTATTTCGTAATTGAAGGCTTACTATATGGAAGGTTAAGCCTTCATATCTCTATTTGGTTGAATGAATACGTATTTCCTATTTAGGGCTCTCCTGTTTTGCTAAAAGGTACATTAATAGTGACGTTGTGTTCTAAAACTTGTTTAAGCCTGTGGGCATTCCTTACTTTTGTTTAATTAGAAAATGGCATTAGGGTTTTGTTTCAGAACTGTACATGATCGACTGTTGTACCCAGTTCTAGAGGATTAATAACCCGACATCTATTTTGGCCTCTACGTGTTGAGAGGATTACTATACCTACTTCCTGGATTCAAACTCTTGTTTGATTAAAGTAAGGGGGAAACATTGTAAGTTTTATTGAATGAAATCTCTTCAATTTTTTTAAGGGTCGCGAGCAAGCTATCAATAGCTGGACTGAAACAAAAGTTGTAGGTGAATCCATGGTATTGGACTCGTGAACTCGTTTCCGGTTAGATAACAGCTGATTACAGTGATAATATAATAGGTGGCTATTATCTTCATCTGTTTGATATTGCTAGACTTGTCCTCGATAAGCCCGCATGGATCGGGTAAATTTTCCATCTTCTATACCATTGGCAAGGAGCTCATAGAACTTCTAGGCCTGACTACACTGCATAACCTTCCTGATGAATATGTGTGTTGGTTCTTATTTTTGTGCTTGCACTCGTGGTAGGGTCTTTTGAGTCTGGGGTATCGTTGGTGTTTTACCCTCTGCGTATCGAATCCCTTTGTTTTCGAACTCGAATATCTTATACTTCAAACTTGGTTACTAAAAGGTCCCATTTTGTGGCCTTGTTAAGGAAATCAATTTTTATTTTAATACTTATTGACATTGTCGGAAATATATAAAAATTATTAACAACTTTTGGGTTTAGCCTTCCCTTATATTATGTAGAGGAGTTGACGTTTAGGTTAAGGTTGTTGGTAGGATAATGGCCCTTTTTGTGTCTCCTTTGTACGCTTCTGGAAGAGTGGTTTTGTTTGTTAACTAGTCCTACGTTTATGAAATCCTAGAAGAAGGTAGTGGTCAAGCTCCTTGGTTAAAACTGAAACTAGAGTTGTTTTTCTTTTAAGGGCGTCGAACCCTTTTTGCTATGAAGCCTCCCCCTGGGAGAATTGGATAACGTCATTTTGCTTCGTGCCTACGATCATAATTAGTATGTTTTGTCTTCTCTTGGACCCCTTTAGTTGGATGGAGTAAGTTTTGGATTCCAATCACGTAATCCATAGGATTACATGAAGGAGATATCAACACTCTTAACCTTCTTGCTCCTAACCCTTAAGGTCTTGCCTTGATTTATGTGATTTTGTTCTTACTGGTATTTTGACTTTCTCCTTGCTGGATGGTTTAGTTTTCTTTCTCATGCGAATAATTTTGGAGTTGTGGGTTGTGATTTAATCCTTTTTTAGAATTAGAACATTCCTTTTTGATATTGTTAAATGTTAGCTTACTGTTGCAATGTGTAGCCTTAACATGCTCAGTTCTCGCGAACTGATTCCAGCTAGTATTTGTGCAGATGGATTGTGCGAGTAGATTAAAGGAAAGAGTTGTAAAGGTTTCATCAGTGCAATTTATGAAATTCCTTGTAAAAATGTCCAATGTGAGGTAAATTTTGTAATAGTGATTGCAAAGGAATTTAGAAGACCTCTTGCCTTGGGTTGTTCAGAAATTGCGTGAAGATGTTATCTTGTCCTTCTGTAGGTAAACTGGTAACTTATCTTTGTGGGAAATGTTATTCAATCTTTTCACTGGCATAAGCATTGTAAAACTTGGATCTTGAGAATTAAGTGTTAATTTAAATCTTTCTAAGACCTTGTATTGATGTGTTATATGTAAGTTTTAATGGGGTGGCTTTTCCTTACAGAAGTTACCTAAAAGTTTTATTCAAAGAAATATGTTGTGGTTTAGATCCCCTTGAAAACAACAATGCCTTAAGTAATCAAGAGTGAGACTATCCTTGCAAAGTGTTTTTATATAACGTGTTATCCCTAACTGAACTAGTAAACACTACTCTTTTTGGTGAACGCTTAAAACAAGCTTAAAGGAAAACAATGGTTAGTTTCTAATAAGATTTAACAAGTAAGAGAAGAAAATTTAGAAACCACTCAATTTATCTCTCAGCCTATTTAAAAGTAAGTAGCTTCCTCTTGATAAGCTCTTTCGGTGAAGCCTAAGTAAGAGCGTTAATAATTACGTATAAAACCTCAAGCTCCAATTAAACCTCAGTAAGAACTAATGATGTCTCAAGGATGAACTCAATTGACCTCCTTCCTTTAACTTTATCCAAGGTACCTTGTAATTTTCTCTTAAGTTGTTGAACGTGAACCCATGTTGTCATATGGGCATGAACAAGTTCTAGTAGCGTAAGTGTTAATAGATGGCCTTGTGAAATTAAATTACCCATTTCTCTAAATAAACGAATTAAGCAAATGAATGTCTTAATAGAGAAGATTAAAGATGATTACTCAGTGTAAAAAGAATAAACTTGGCTTGGCAAGTTGAATTATACGAATCATATCTTGAGCCTCCTTGAAAACGTAAGCTAAGAATTGCAAGATGTCCTTTTAAGATAAATAAACCCCAAGAATATCTCATTGTGGTTGGCCCTAACTGTAAGTGTGTTTTGTGGTTGGACTTCTATGTTGTCATGTCTAAAAGAAAAGTAAATTGTCCTTGAAAGATGTGAATGTTTCCGTGCTGCCTTTATGGCCATCCTTGTATCAAGTTGTTCACAGTGTTAGTTGTACCCTTGGTGACGACATGTTGCGTCATGTTATGTGTGGAAGTAAGTCAAAAAAATTATCCTGTCTTTTACTGCGTTGTTTGTGTGTGATTTTGGGTAAGTTACGAAACGTGGGTTGTTCCCTTCTATGGTGACTCACCCCTTGGTGACTTAGTCGGTGGCATCAACTCTAGTCGGTCAATTATAACCCTTGTGGTTTATTTTGAAAATTTGTGCCTTGTTCTTCTTTGTTGATCTTTGTACTCGTCCGATCACAACCGCTGATTTATGAACTTTGCTTAGGGTTCGGATCTTATTGAAAGCTCAGAAAAATCGACCATGGTTAGCATTGATTTTTGCGACAATCTGAGGATGTTGCTCTTGTGTCCTTGGTATTTTGATGTCGTCGATCTCTCGATTGTGGTTGAGCCTGAGCTAACTCGCTTCTTGGTTTCGAGTGGTAAAGGGAACTTGACCCTTAAGCACATTCATTTGGATCTTTGTGAAGTGGGTGAAGCCCTAGAAAAATATCTCCTGACACCATTATTCTATTCGATATGAGATCAACTTTCACTATTTTGGAGCTCCTTCTCTGCAAAAGACTCGTTGTCAATTTCGTTTCATGGTTTCTGTGTAGTGGTCGAAGTGTGGGCCACCATTATTGTTTCTTTAAGCTCATCTCTATCCTTTTATCCTTTGTACCATTCATGCCTCTGTATATTTTTGAAAGCTGAGGTTTCGTTTCTTGGCCACCATAGTCATTTATAGGTGAGATAATTTCTCTTGCATGCGTAAACTGTTTTCTTTTCTTCTTCAAGATGTATCACTAAACTTTTGGAAATATTTGTGGGTTCTGTGATTTTTTTCTCTTGATTGAATTCTGAGTTTGAAACCTCACATGGGCCTATGGACCTCTCACTTCATCATCCAGTTACTCGAAATTTTTGACCATTTGATTGTCTATGGTGAGTGTATTCTTCGGCCCAATTTGCATCATGAATTGTAGATCTATATTTTTTGAGTTATGGTTGTATGTAGATATGCACACTTGAGAAATTTTCAACTATGTGTGAAAAATACCGGTAAAAAATTGAAGTACTGGTTTCATTATGTACTATAATTGTATTTCCCGTTTCTCTTATATCTGTCTTTTTCGGCCATTTCTAAAATGAGCTTCAAAATAATGCGAGATCATGTGTTTTTGTTATGAAGCTCTAATTTACTTTGTACCTTCCTTTTTTTTACTATGGTGGACATAGAGTACTTTCTTCTTTCTGGATATTCATACTTTAGCCTCTTCTCTGTATGAGTTCTTTGTGCTAGGACAACTTGTTATCTCACCATTTTTTGAGAATATTATCGAAGATGGTTATGGCATTATGCAAATACGGGTTACGCACATTACTTCAGGTCCATTCTAAAATATTTATCTCAAATTTGTATTCGGAGATTCTATTTGTTTCAATCCAGTGTTTTAGGATCAACTTGATTCTTTGAAATTATGTAGTACCTTTTGAGAATACTTGCTTTAAACTTTCAACATTGTGATCACTTGAACATTGAAATTCTCCATGAGATGAGTGTTTGAAATGCCATTGTTTTCTGAAAATCACATCTATTAAATGCTTGAATGTAATAATATTCTTGACTTTCTAAAAATAATGTGTACTATTTTCTGAACCTACGCATAAAATATTATTTCTGGAACTCTATTTACAACTCTTGCATGTTGGAAAATTCAAGTCTTGTCAAAATGTAGTTCCATCTTCTTTTGTGCTTCAATGTTGTACTTGAGCTTCACATGTAGCAACTAGCTCTAAAATTTTGTTCTTTCCCATAGCAACTAAACTTTTCCTGTAGCAACTTGTTTTGAAATTGATCTTTTCCCATAACAACTAAACTCTGAAATTTATTCTTTTTGGCTACAACCTATACTGCACATTTAGAAAATAATTAGGCTTTTGGCCTCTCTTATGTCCATGTTTCTTCTTTCTTTTCTCATTATTCCTTCTGAGTGAATAAAGCATGTATGCATTTTTTTCTTCAAGTAGAATACATCTCCTATTAGGAGAAGATTCATATGCACGAAGTAGGATAGTGTAGGAATATGAATTGATCCTTGAGCTTGTAACTAACAGTTAATTCTTTTCTTCTTTTCAGGTACAATAGCTTCTATAATGAAGATGAAGGAAAAACAAAATATGGAGATGAAGATGCTTCAATCAAAGAAAAGAAACCCCAAGGAAATGATGGGTTCACTCATACTCCTTTGCTTTATCTTTCATGCATGTGTACCTTTATTTTCAGTAGCTATAATTTACTTTTCAGTTACATCCCACGGCTTGTGTGGGAAACATTTGACTCTCCTTGTGAATAAAACATTGAATTTTGTAAATGAGTTGTATATTTCCTTGTGCATTCTAGCTTTTCTGTATGGATTTTATAATGAACTAAAAAAATCAGTAACATAATTGAATGTCTTAATCATGAAGGAAAGAACATTGATGAGAACTTGTAACATTCAGTAATGAACTTTGATTTTTTGTAATCTACATTTCTATTTATTGCTTCAAAACTCAGCACTTCACCTAATTTGTAATATGTCGTCTTCATCAAGAAAAATAGTTGTCCTTTGAGGATTTGTGTTCTTTTGCTGAAGATGACATGAAATTACAGACTATGTGATCTGTTCTATTTTGAGACAACACACATAACTGCAGATTTCACTTAATCATTAATTAATTCAGCAATAACTAATAACATCAAAACTTCCTTAGCTTAGGTATACTTCACCCAAGAATTTTAATCGTAATGAAGTTTCAAGTTCCCCATTTTTGCACAAGAGAAAAAATTGTCAACATTTTGGGTGATCTCATGGGGAAAGTTGCTTACTAGCTTAAAGACCAGTTCCTTTCTCTTGTCCATTAGGCATGGAGTCTAAGCATATAATAGAAATTTGCCTTTTCCAAAAGGTCCAACCCTTCCAAAACAACTAAAGTTGAGAAAGGATCTGGTAAACTAGATCACGTGCACGAATGCACTTATTGAATTGAAAATGATGCAATGTGTAGGGACTACACTTATTGAAGGGAAATCCTAATCTACCCTATTCTAACTAGCTGCAAATCGAGGCTAAATAAAACCTAAGATAGGTAGTGAAAAATAGCTTCCTTTTCTCTAGAATTGAGATGATGAATTCAAATTGCAAAACAAGTAGCATGAAAGAACTAAAAAGAGATGTGTACCTTGAATTTGTTCCAAAACTTAGCCCAAAACATGAAGAATATTTCTAATTGATCTACAAACTATTCTGAAGGGCTTTGGAACTGATTGTTGAGTGTCTGACACTCATTCTTAGGCTCTGATACTAGCATGAATTCTGGTATTGCCGTAGCATGTTGTGAACCGGCGAGATACTTTATAGGACATGGCCTCCAAATAGCTGAAAAGCTAATCTTATTTTCTTGTACTAAAAAATGAACCTTATTTTCAATCACGGGTTCTTTCTGAAGCTATTTTGAATGTTGTTCTGATAGTTGATCTACCTCTATAAACTGTTGTATATTCTCAATCATAACATCATGAAGATGATGAGTTGGTTGTTCCCCTTCTTTAAACTGTTTGAAAAGATTTTCAGAGTCTTCAAATTGTTGTTCATCCTTTTCAGTCTGCTGATCCACTACTACCGATACTGACATTTCATCGAACTTTCAAATTCTTTCATTTGAACTTCTTACAATGTTCTCGAACATTTCGTTTCCTCCTCAATCAAAAAAATGTTGCTCCCGAATACTTGCTAGTATCATTTAATAGTCCTTGTGAAACACTGCAAGTACCTAATAACGTAGCTATTTCCATGCATGTTGCACAACAAGGGTCTTTGCACTCAACTGTTTGATCATGATCATTCTGAAACTGATCTGAACATACTTCAGCTCCTTCAAATTGTTGTTCCACAACTGATCTTTCGTCTTGATCATTCTAGTTTGACAAACAATCTGTAGGATCAAAATTTTCTATTTTTACTGCACAAGATCTGATTTCAGCAGCATGTTGTTCTGAGACATTATTCTCCCAAAATGGTTCTTCCAGGAGGGAATAATAAAGATCTGTATTTAAAAGCATCTCTTCCTCCTTTTTAAGTACAAGAGGGACCTTATCCACCAGAGGTTCTTTGAATGCTGAAACTGCAAAATCTAGTTAGTTCTATAGGTTGTTCTTCACCTATGCAGTTTTCCAAATCTGACAAGAAATCATCAACCTCAAGCTGTAAATTTGAAACACAATTTTCTTTAATTTCAACCTCCTTTTTATTTGAAACTGATTTATCCTCTTCTGATATGGCTGCAAGCTGCGTGAGTATGGTGCCTTCATGCACACTACACTCAGAATATGTAGATTGTTGATCATCTTCCAACTTCTCTTGATCTACTAGAAAAATAGGTTGTACCTCTTGCGTGGTTTCTTTTTCCAATTCTAGAATAAAATCAAACTGAAACTTTGACATCCATCCATGCAAGTTCTGTAAGAATTCTATCCTATCTTTGTCTTCTGATAGCTGCCCCTCCTACTTGATCTTTTGATTCTCTATTTCCTGAACTGGAAGTATGGGTAAAGAAGGAGTGGGCTTAGTTTCAGATTCAACTGGAAAATTTTGGACAAGAGGTTGGGGTATAAGATCTGTATTTAGAACAGCTTCTAAACGCCAACTTGGACACTTAATTTTGACTTCAGTATGTGATTTTGGGGTAGAAAAAGTAGGAATTGCAGCAGCTTGATAGTTAGGAAACTGAGGAATAGGCTACATTGGTTGGCAAGGAGAATTTATAGGCACTAAATTTTGATAGGGAAGGTAAGCAGGAACATCCCATTGATAGGGTTCCCTTTCCTAACACTTATCATTCTTCATTGTTGTCAATTTCTCAATTAGTTCCTTGATAGCTAAAAATGATTGCTTAAGTTCATTAAGTTCAATTATAAGATCTCTTCACCTTTCATACTCAGCATAACCCTCTGCATAACTTTGACCTTGAACAACATAACCCTCATATTGGTAATCATTTTGATATACAGGGTTTGGGTTATAAGGGTATTCATTCTGATAAGGGTTATAAAACTGATCTGAAGGAGAAGGTGGATAAAAGGACTATTGATTTGGCTGATAATATTGTTGAAAGTGAGGATTCATGGTTGTAAGACCTCATAAAATACTGAACTTATGAAAATAGGTCTATTGTTCACAAAACAACTGATAACAACAAAATAACATATCTAAATTTCTTGAAAAATACCTGAAGACTGCAGCTGAAAATTTTAATACTTGTTGAAAAGTGCTATACTGATCTGGAATAAGATTTACGGAGTCACCAGATGAGTTCTGCTTTAGATCTTGAATCTTCAGAACGCATCAATAGTAGTTCTTTCCAAAATTGCTATGCATGGTGTCTGATTTTCTTGAATGATGAAACACCTTTGGAAAATGAAACTTTAACGTCTGTGATCTCCCATCAAGCGTGCCAAAAACTATTATCTCTCAAAATTGCACCCTATAGAGAGATGGCTGCATTTTTTTAAGCTTGCACAATTGATCTCTCTTTCGTAGATACAATGGAAACACCTCAGGTCTGTGGGTATACCTATTTTGAGGTGAGTCTCGGTATCAAGGTTGGTTCCTTATTAGTGTATCCTAAACTGATTTCTAGGAGTTTGAGGGTAAAAGATGATTGTAAAATAATTAAAACTAAGGTGATACACCAAATTTGTATGAGGACTTTGACTGAGTATATGCACAACTAATTTGGGAAGGATTCTTGATGCACGAACCAATAGTTTTTCTATAGAATGTCTAAGGGAAAAACACTTGATTGTACTAAGGGAGAATCACAACAGTACTAATAAGTTAACATGCACATTAAAATTAAGCAAAAAGACTGAATTTGCAGCAGGGTAAGGTGATTGATCAGGGAATTTACATTCACAAGATTAATATGAACATACACAAGACTACAAAATAACTTGGAAAGGCAAAAAATAATTCACACTCAGAGGGAAAAACTGGCAACATTTGCTTCGGTACTCATATATCCAAAAAGTCCTCTAGTCGTCTAGAAGTCTCGTGCTTTGCAAAAGCACACAATATATAGAAAAAATAAAATTCACCCTCTTCCTAAAAATAGTATAAGGCTTGTACTCGCCTATGCATCTTATTTTTACCCTTTATTTAATAATAGATAAAGGGAAAAATAGAGAATGTAATTACAAATAGGCATTATTAGCCTTACTTACATTATGATCAAAGCTGAAGTTGATTTTCTATTTTGAGAGAAGAAGGGTGAATAATTTGCTAAAAATAAGGTTGCTTGCTAGGCAAGTCTCTTTCCATGAACATGCAACCCTGTCTTCTTCTCTATTTTGTCCTATTGTGAAGGCATGCAAAATACAACTCTCTGTTTGTGAACAAAATAATACTTATAATATTTACAAAACTAATGCCTCATGTGGGGACCACCGTGTGTGCACATGTTTTGATATTGACATCTCCTTTGGCCATGACATAGGCATCATGATACATTTGACCACCCTTTTGATTATATTGTCCTTGTCATATTATAATATTCACCTTTTCAATGATTATGATTTATGATTTGGTCGCCCCTTTAAAATTATTTGAAGTATGCACTTGGGTTAGACTTTTGAAAGTCATTTGCAATGATTTGTTTGGTGGAAACGTGGGTTGTTCCCTTCTACAAGAATCACCCCTTGGTGACTTAGTCGGTGGCATCAAATCTGGTCATGTCAATTATAACCCTTGTGACTTATTTTGAAAATTTATGCCTTGTTATTTTTCATTGATCTTTGCACTCTGCCTAATCACGGATCGCTGATTTATGACTTGTGCTTAGGGTTTTGTCCCATATTGAAAATCGACGGTGGACATATACTAACCGTTGTTAGCATTGGTTGTTGCAACGATCTAAGGACATTGATCCTGTTTCCTTGGTGTTTTGATGCCGTCAATATCTGACTGTGGTTGAGCCTAGGTTAACCTACTTCTTGGGTTCAGGCGGTAAAGGGAACTTGAATCTTAAGTACATTCATTTGGATTTTTGTGAAATGGGTGAAGCCCTGGAAAAAATTCTCCCGACACCATTATTTTGTTCTGATCTGATCTCAGATTTCAATGTTTTTGGAGATGCTTCTTTGTAAAAGACTCCCTGTCATTTCAATTTCATGGTTTCTATGCAGTGGTTGAAGTGTGGGTTGCCATTATTTTTTCTTTAAGCTTGGCTATGCCCTTTATCCTCTGTACCATTCATGCCTCTATATATTTTTGAAAGCTGAGGTTTCATTTCTTGGCTGCCATAGTTGTTTATAGGTGAGAAAATTTATCTTGCATGCGTACACTTCTATTTTTATTTTCTTTTTCAACTATATCACTAAACTTTTGGAAATATTTGTGGGTTATGTTATTTTTTCTCTTGATTGACATCTGATTTTGAAACCTCACATGGGCCTATGGACCTCTCGCTTCATCATCCAGTTTCTCAAAAGTTCTAACCATTTGATTATCTACGGTGAGTGTATTCTTTGGCCCAATCTGCATCATGAATTATAGATCTATATTTTCCAAGTTTTGGGTATATGTAGATATGTGACCTTGAGAAATTTTCAAATTTGTGTGGAAAATACCTATAAAAACTTGAAGTATTGGTTTCATTATGTACTATAATTGTTGTTGATGTCGAATCACAAAGCACCCCGAATGTCCGCAACCTCGATGGGGTGAGACTCTCGGTGTGATTGCATAACATGGAGCTTTTCCCAAGTGTGGGACGTTACAAAATCGGAAAATCTCTCTCTGGATGAAGGCGGTTTCTATTCCTCTGTTCGATGCACACATAAAAACGCAGAGGGTATACTCAAAACCTAATCTAATTTTCCAAGGAGACAGGGTAAGAAGATGCATAAAAATAAACCTAAACTAACAAAGGTGATGCACCGAGGAATGAAGAACAACTGTCTTGCCAATAAACACAAACTATTAAAATGCGATGCAAGATCAAGATAACAGATTTGCAGTGAAAGATCAGGAAGATGCAAATAAACACAGAGAGGGTTGATAATCATCCACAGACATGCATTATTTTCTCCAAAGATTGATACAATACACCACAAAATGCCAAGAGACAAGGTTGCATTACAGTTTTAGATAGGAGGTTTGAACTCCACAGATTCACCTACCAAAGAGAAGAAGGGAGGGGCAAAACAAGAATGTCCAACCTTTAGAAAGAAGCCCCTCCTTACAATTTATAGGAAGAATGAGAGAGGGAAGAGAGAGAAATTCCAAATCTACCCCAACCACCGCAGGTTGTATTTAATTCATCTCATTATGATGGTAGGTGAGAACCCCAGCAAACCCAAAAGTGGCGAACTGTATTTTGCATTTTTAAGAATTTTTTCTCACCCAATTAAATATATCCAGTTGTAGTTGGACAGAGGACCTCGTAAGCTTTCCAAAAAGTCCAACCTTGCATGAATCCGAGCTCCCAGTCAAAAGTTATGGCCATCGAATATTTGCGCGAGTCGCTTCTGTCCAAGACTCGAATGTTGCGCCTCTTGAAGGTGCACGTTGGTGCATTCATGTGCGTGTCGACATCCTCCTACATGCACCAAGGTGCAAATTTTCCTGTGTCGACACTCCTGTCATGCGCAATTTACGTGCGCCAAGGCGCAACTTTTCCCATATTCTTCTGCTTGTCTATATCCTCCCAAGGGGGGATATATATACAACAATTGGCGACTCAACGGGATCACCTGCCTGCTAGGTAGAAGATCAGTGGCCTTTTAGTAATCCATTGGGCATGGAGTCATAAGCAATAACCTGAAACCAACCTGATATCTGATCCCGAGCCTGATACCGCAACTTCTTCTCTGACAACACTGAATCAGAGAAAACAACCCGAGAGCAAAGCAAAACTGTGCATGCCGAGCACTTAGGGAAAAAGAAACCTAACTACAACAAGACAATGTGCATACGCACTTAGAGGAATTGAAAACTAAGCTAATATTTACAAGGGTAAACCTTTTCCTTTTAGTAGCAATGTTTAAGATAGATTCCGTTAACCGGAATCGGAAGTTCCTCTCCATCCAATGTAGACAATTGGAAGGCATTACTACTTTTACATCCCGTGACCATGTAGGGGCCACTCCAAATGGCATCAAACTTGGAATGCCTTCCTGGTTTTGCTCGATCTGCATCCCATTTTAGAACTAGGTCCCCTTCCTGGAAGGTCCTTGCTCTCGCTTTCTTATCAAACCATCTTTTTACTAAGGCCTGATCCTTTTCAATCACCTGAACTGCATGTTCTCTTATTTCTTCCAATTCCATCAACTCTGCATACCTAGCCTCCATTGGTTCGAACTCAGACAACTCCAACTGCTTCATGAGCTCCAATGCTGGCAATTCTAATGATATAGGCAACACTGCCTCTTTCCCATATACCAACTTGTAGGGAGAATTACCTGTAGATCTCTTTGGCGTTATCCTGTCAGCCCATAATGCTGATTTTAGCTTGGTATGCCATGTCCTTTGGTTTTCATCTAGAGTCCTTCTGATGATTCTTAACAAATTCTTGTTCGTGGACTCTGCCTGTCCATTACCCTGCGGGTAATAATTTGAAGAGGTGCTCAAATAGATTCCATTCTTGATAGCCCATTTTGTAATCTTGGAACCTATGAATGCCAATGCATTATCTAATATGATAGTGGCTGCACACCGAACCTGGTCACTATTCCTTCATAAAAGTCTAGTATGTTAGACTCATTTGCTTCTTTGAGCGCTCATTGCTTCGGTCCACTTGGTGAAATAGTCCGTTGCCGTGAGAATCCACTTGTGGCCTTGGCTTGAGTTTGGGTTGATGACCCCGACGAAGTCCAATCCCCATTGCATAAATGGTTGGTCAACCAAAATTGGGTGCAATGGAAGTGCTGCTAGTCTTTCTTTTCCCATGAAGAGTGCACATCTCTTGCACTTTCTTATCCATGTATAGACAGTCATTGAACAATGTGGGCCAATAATACCCTGCCTTCATTATCTTGAGAGCTATTACTCGTGGGGAAAAATGTCCTCCAGAATCTCCATCGTGAAAATCTCGTAACACCCTCTCAATTTGATTTGTCCCAGTGCACCTCAATAGAACTCCATTGATGTCTTTCTTAAACAAAACACCATCAACAAGCACATATGGAATGGCTTGTAATCTGAAGTATCTCCTCTTTGCTTTGCTCATTTCTGGGGGGCATAGGCCTGTCTGTAGGAAGTGTATCATATTCTGAGTCCAACAAGGAGTAGGCACATCATCATTTTCTTGTTCTTGACCATCCTGTAATACCAAGACAACCTCTTTTTCATTACCTGCTTCAACTTGTTGACTCAAGGCTAGCTGCTCACATAGTCCCTTCCCACGTACTAGTTTGGTGACCTTGATCTCGATGTCATATTCCATGACACGAGTTATCCATCCTGCACGTTTCTCATTCAGATCCTTGTTTAGAAGGAAGTCCCTGACTCCCGCATGAGAGACCAATAATTGGATCTTGTTGTTTGAGACTAGGTGCTTGAATTTATTTAAGCTCTTGATTACTGCAAGGACATGCTTTTCAATGAAAGAGTACCTAGTTTCGTATTCCTCCAAGCCTTGACTGAAGAAAGCAACTGGTTGTTCTAATCCTCCCTTGTTTTGTTGTACCAGGATTGCAGAAATCGTGTCCCCACCACCAAAGGCATATAGCACGAAGTCCCTGGAGAAGTCTGGATTGACGAGAGTCAGAGCTTGAGATATAGCCTCTTTTATTGCCTCAAAACTTGCCTTGCCTTCAGATGTCCACTTAAATGCCATACTCTTCTTTAACATCAGCGTTATTGGCTTCACAAGAGCTGCAAAGTTTGGAACAAACCTGTGTACAAAATTGATCCTTCCTAGGAAGCTTTGAAGAGCCTTCTTATGACTTGGCAATGGCAATGCTCGAATTGCTTCAACTCTCTCTGGGTCGATCATCAACCCTTCCTTTGAAACAATATGGCCTAGAAGTTTTCCCTCGTGAGCCAAGAATATGCATTTTTTGGGATTCAATGATACCCCAAATCTTCTACACCTCTGAAATACTTGCCTCAAATGACAGAGGTGATCCACTACATTTTTTGAGAATACAGTGATGTCGTCAAGATATATTAGAACTATTTTATTGATCAACCCCTTGAATGCCATATCCATTGCCCTTTGGAAGGTGGCTCTAGCATTTGATAGCCCAAATGGCATTTTCTTGTAGGCATAGGTCCCCCATTTGGTGGTGAAAGCCATCTTGAATTGGTCATCTTCTTTCACCATCACCTGATTGTACCCTGAGTAGCCATCTAGGAGAGAGAATCTCTCTGAACCGGATACTACTTGCAATATTTGTTCCATTGAAGGAAGTGGGTAATGGTCTTTGAGAGATGCCCTATTTAGGTCTCGGAAATCCACACACAACCTGATTTCTCCACTCTTCTTCCTGACCGGAACCAAGTTTGCAACCCAGCTTGAGTGCTTGATCGGGAATATAATGCTTGCCTCTATTAGCTTATTTAGCTCTTTCTTCATTAGAGGTTCAATGTGAGGGTTGACTGGTCTCTGCTTCTACCTGATGGGCTTAGCATCTGGATCCAATTCTATGGTATGTTGTGCCAAATTTGGATCGAATCCTCTCAAGTCTTCATAGCTCCAAGCGAAGACATCTAGAAATTCTTGGCAAAGCTATATGAAATCTGATTTCTCTGTTCAGTGGCCACTTTGCCAATTTTAAGTGTTTTGCCTTTCCCAACTCAGAATTGGCTCTGAATCTTCTCTCTTGACTCGTATGTTTGCCTTTTCCTTACAAAACCGGGTCGTTAGGGTTGAAGATAGAATCCAATGTTACCAAACCCTTAGGAAGCTTGTTTGTCCGCAGCTGCACTACTTGATCCCCATACTGCTGCTCTAATCTGTCCTGATTCCTAGCTGAAAATTCAGCCTCTTCTTGTAAGAAATTGATGATCTGTTGATCGTTCTCAAACACCTGCCAGCTTGTGTTATTATCTAGAACTGCTGGCCTCACAATCACATGGATATGTGGCTGTGTTTTTCCCCTTCTGATGTTGTCAACCACATCAAACGTTGCTCCAACTGCTGCGAGCCTATCTACGACTTCATTTTTCTTCCTGGGTATGGACACAATGTTGAAAGCTTCGAAATCCTCAATGAGGTCCCATACCCTATTCTTGTAGCTCCTCAGCAAGTCATTCTTTGTAGCATGTTGTCCCCTAACTTGGTTGACAATCAACTCACTATCTCCAAACACCTGCAAGTTCTTTATGCCCCTTTTCCTGGCCCAATGAATTCCATGAATCAATGCTTCGTATTCAGCCGTGTTGTTCGAACAGGAAAACTGGAAACGAAAAGCTGAAAAATATTTGATGTCTTGTGGTGAAATCAACATTGCACCACCTCCAGCACCTTGTCTACTTCTTGAACCATCGAAAAATAATTTCCAAACTTTGTTTTCATCCTTTTGTTCAGCTGAATGATGTCGGGAATGGGTGAATTTTCTTCGTGTATACAATACATGCCCAATTCAGATTCTTCAATTTCCTTGTATGGGTCAAATTCATGACTCTTGTTTGCCCATTCATCCAAAGTTAAATCAGGAATTCCCTCGACCTTAGTACCTATTTCTAGATCACTTGAACACTCCTCTTGGTCAAAAGCCGAGCAATTTATATTGATAGGATTTGGTACATGAGGCTCAATATGGAAATTGGCAATTGGTTCTGACCTGATTGTTGCTTTGGCTCCATACCTTGTCCTAAAAATCATGTGTGACCAATCTGCAGATAAATATCCACCGATTTTTGTAGTGAAGTCTCTTGATAGACACAACGCAAAGAGTGGCGGAAGGTCAATCACAGACACATCTTGCAGAACTGTAACATTAGGATAGGAATGTAGTGTTAGGCTTAACCTCTTGATGACTCCAACAGTTCTACTATCTGTTCCATCTAGTTACTACTCCTTTCAGCACTGGCTCATATTTCAAACCCAGCTGATCCGCTATTTGCTTCGGCATCACTGAACTACTTGCCCCAGAATCAATCATGCAATTGTGTACTAATTTATCCCCGATGATTAATGAAATATAGAATGGAGGGGGTTTCAGAACTTTACCTTGTTGTCCTCCATGATTCCCTTCAGGCTGAGCAGCATTCGTGAGGACCTTCTCTTGCATATGGGCCTGTTGGTTCGAAGTTGACCAATTCTTCATGGCAGCTTGTAGAAGATCTCTTTGTCCTGGGATGGATAAAGATTCCCACATTGATATATTCACGTTCGTCTTCTTCATTTGATCAATGATGCGTTGAAAGGGGATGAATTGTCCTTTTGTTGTCCCTTACTTGCTGCAAACTTTTCGGAGCTCGAGCATGTGCGTGTGTTGCTACAACAGGTACCTTGGGTTGATTTTGCACATTTGGAGCTACGTTTGGTCTACTGACCCCTTGTTGTGTAAGAGTGGGTTGAGAAATAACTGGATTACACGGTTGTCCCTCTCCTATATTTCTCTTCTTTGATCGTGTGTTGGCAACCACGCCTTGAAAAGGCTGTTGGTTAACTCCACAGAAGTCTTCCGTTTGCTAATTTGCCAATGTGGTTTCTGTTGGAGGTCCTTCTTGCTGCGTTTGTTGCTATTGATTCTCCTCTTGGCTTGGTTCTTGAGCAACACTAATGGTTTGCACCATCAAGGCCTGATTTAGTGCACCATTGAAACATGCTGACTGATTGTGAGGTAGATTGCAAGGGTAACACCAGTCGTACTCCTGTGCCATGTTATTTTGTGTCGGGACCAAAGCTCTTGAGGACATCATTACATTTGGATCATATGGTCGAAACGGCCTGGCAGCTTGAGGTTGTCCTTGGTTTTGGTTTTGATTTGCAGCCTGAGGTGGTGGTCTATTTTTTTGGTATGGGGCCTAGCTTGTGCGTGCTTGAGGTTGATATGGTCTAGCACTTTGAGCTTGTTGTCTTTTGATAGTCACAAGCTCATTTCCAAGGTTCTGCAATTGTTTCATGACCTCCTGCAATTCCTTTGAAGTATTTGAAGAAATCGACGCCTCATTATTGCTTTGATTTCTAGGAGTTTGAATGGGATTCAACTCTGGTGCTTGGCTGGTTGTAGGATTTCCCATATCCGGATAGAGAGGCATTGGTGGCCTTGGTGCAAGCTTGCCAGCTTGGATGAAACAGTTCTCTACTCGATAGGCGTGGTCGTAGGCCCTGGCGGCAGCGTTGTCCCTCCCATTAATTGGATCATCATGGCTATGTCTGAATTTATAGCCTTTAAGAAATAAAGGAATGCTCCTTCGGCGGTTGGTCTAATGGCTATTGGAATCCTGTCCCATGTCCGTTGGAATCTAAAGTTGAAATCTACCATTTGTTCGTTAGGAGCCCTCTTGATTGTTGTCAGTTGTTCCAATAAAGATAAATTGTCCGCCCTCTCCCCGAATTGGCTACAAAGAGCAGAACAAAGTTGGTTCCAATTCGTAATAGACCCTGCTGTAAGGCTCCTAAACCATTGTAAGGCCTTACCTTTGAAAGATGAAGCCAACAGCTTGACCACAACATCCATTTCATTTATTTCGTGAATTGCACATGCATTAGCAATATCCTGGATGTGATCAATAGGAGTAGTGTGATTTTCTCCTGTGAAATAGGGTATGTTCTTTAGTGCTGCAACTGGAATTTGATTCTGAGCATTTAGGGAAAGTGGACTACTACCCGTGAAATTGACAAAGGGATTCGGTGGTAGATGTGCCATTATGATTGGCCTAAGAACCCTGGTCGATGCGAGAAAAGGCCTACCAGGTGGAGGTGTAGACAAAGTCCTGTTAGGTGGAGATGGTGATCTTTGTGGTCTTCTTCCTCTCCTTCCTCTACCTGGTGAAAGTTGCAAGTGGAAAAATAGCCCCTCTTCTCGGGTATTGGACCTGGTTTGAATTCTTCTCATATGCCTGGGCAACCTTTGCTGCTACACCGCTGAATTCTATCCCTTTCGGAGTCGCCAGATGTGTTAGAAAGTGAGCCTCAAAAGGCTAGATCCTGCCAAGTTACACACCAAACCTGACAATCTTTAAAAATAGAAATTTGAAAGACCTGTATTTTTTGATATTTTAGAGTTTGGAATGGGATTTGGAATGACAGTCCCGAAAATCCAAAAATGCCAGACTTCCGAAAACCCGAAATCCGAAAATCAAAAAACCATGAAATTTTGAAAGTCAAAATCTCAAAAATCTAAGAATACCCTTTTGAAGATTATCCCCCGATCTATCAACTGGTGAAATTTTGACTTGTTTCAAGCAAGTTAAGTCCTTGAAAATTGATTTCAAAGTTCAGCCTGGAAGGTGAAAAAAACTGAAACTGTAAAACCTGTAATTTTTTAAGTCCGAATTTCTTGAAAGTTCCTTCAAATCTTGATGGAATGACCTCTTGGTCCCACCGGGCATGCCAAAACTGTTGATGTCGAATCACAACACCCCTGAATGTCTGCAACTCGATGGGCTGAGACTCTCAGTGTGATTGCATAACATGGAGCTTTTCCCAAGTGTGGGACCTTGCGAAATCGGAAAAGCTCTCCGGATGAAGGCCGGTTCCTATTCCTCTATTCAGATGCACACATAAAAATGCAGAGGGTCTACTCAAAACCTAATCTAATTTTCCAAGGAGACAGGGTAAGAAGATGCATAAAAATAAACCTAAACTAACAAAGGTGATGCACCGAGGAATGAAGAACAACTGTCTTGCCAATAAACACAAACTATTAAAATGCAATGCAAGATCATGCACAGATAACAGATTTGCAGTGAAAGATCAGGAAGATGCAAATAAACACAGAGAGGGTTGATAATCATCCACAGACATGCATTATTTGCTCCAAAGATTGATACAATACACCACAAAATGCCAAGAGACAAGGTTGCATTACAGTTTTAGATAGGAGGTTTGAACTCCACAGATTCACCTGCCAAAGAGAAGAAGGGAGGGGCAAAACAAGAATGTCCAACCTTTAGAAAGAAGCCCCTCCTTACAATTTATAGGAAGAATGAGAGAGGAAGAGAGAGAAATTCCAAATCTACCCCAACCACCGCAGGTTGTATTTAATTCATCTCATTATGATGGTAGGTGAGAACCCCAGCAAACCCAAAAGTGGCGAACTGTATTTTGCATTTTTAAGAATTTTTTCTCACCCAATTAAAGATATCCAGTCGTAGTTGGACAGATGACCTCGTAAGCTTTACGAAAAGTCCAACCTTGCTTGAATCCGAGCTCCCAGTCAAAATTTATGGCCATCTAAATATTTGCGCTGTGGTCCGCTTCCGCCAAGACCTCGAGAATCTTGCACCTCCTAAAGGTGCTTGCCTTGGCGCATTCATATGCATGTTGACATCCTCCTACATGCACCAAGGTGCAACTTTTCCTGTGTCGACACTCCTGTCATGCGCCATTTCTGTGCGCCAAGGCGTAACTTTCTTTGTGTCGACACTCCATGTCATGCGCCATTTCTGTGCGCCAAGGCGCAACTTTCGTGTCGACACTCCGTGTCATGTGCCATTTCTGTGTGCCAAGGCACAACTTTTCCCATATTCTTCTGCTTGTCTATATCCTCCCAAGGGGGGATATATATACAACAATTGTATTTCCCAGTTCTCTTATATTTGTCATTCTTGGCCATTGCTAAAATGAGCTTCGAAAAGAATACGAGATCATGTGTTTGCTATATGAACCTATTATTTACTTTGTACCTTCCTTTGTTTTACTATGGTGGACATAGAGTACTTTCTTCTTTCTGGATATTCATACTTCAGCCTCTTCTCTGTATGAGTTCTTTGTGCTAGGACAACTTGTTATCTCATCATTTGTTGAGAATATTGTAGAAGATGGTTATGAATTTCTACAAATATAGGTTCTGCACATTACTTCAGGTCCATTCTGAAATATTTAGCTCAAATTTGTAATTTGGAGATTCTATTTGTTGCAATCCACTATTTCAGGATCAACTTGATTTTTTGAAATTTTGTAGCACCTTTTGAGAATACTTGCTTTAAACTTTCAACATTGTGATCACTTGAACATTGAAATTCTCCATGAGATGAGTGTTTGAAATGCCATTGTTTTCTGAAAATCACATCTATTAAATGCTTGACTGTAACAATATTCTTGAATTTCTGAAAATAATGTGTATTGTTTTCTGAACCTATGCATAACATATTATTTCTGGAACTCTATTTACAACTCCTACATGTTGGACAATTCAAGTCTTGTCTAAATGTAGTTCCATCTTATTTTGTGCTTCAATGTTGTACTTGAGCTTCACCTATAACAACTAGCTTTGAAATTTTGTCCTTTCCCGTAGCAACTTGTTTTGAAATTTATCTTTACTCGTAGCAACTAAACTCTAAAATTTATTATTTTTGGCTACAACCTGTACCTGCACACTTAGGAAAACAGTTAGAAAATAATTAGGCTTTTGGCCTCTCTTATGTCCATGTTTTCTTCTTTCTTTTTGTTTCTTCCTTTTGAGTGAATAAAGCATGCGTCTTTGCTTTGTTATTCAAGTAGAATACATCTCCTGTTAGGAGAAGATTCATATGCACAAAGTAGGATAGTGTAGGAATATGACTTGATCTCTGAGCTCATAACTGACAGTTAATTATTTTCTTCTTTTTCAGGTACAATTGCTTCTATAATGAAGATGAAGGAAAAACAAAAGGTGGAGATGAAGATGCTTCAATCAAAGAACAGAAACTCCAAGGCAATGATGGGTTCACTCATACTCCTTTGCTTTCTCTTTCATGCATGTGTACCTTTCTTTTTAGTAATTGTAATTTACTTTTCAATTACATCCCACGGCTTGTGTGGGAAATGTTTGAATCTCCTTATTAATAAAACATTGAATTTCATAAATGAGTTGTATATTTCCTTGTGCATTCTAGCTTTTACGTATGGATTATATAATGAACTAAACAACCTAGTAACATAATTGAATGTCTTAGTAATGAAGGAAAGAACATTGATGAGAAAAATTGTAACATTCATCAATGAACCCTAATTTTTTGTAATATACATTTGTGTTTGTTACTTCAAAACTCAACACTTGACCTAATTTGCAATATGTCATCTTCATCAAGAAAAACTATTGTCCTTCAGGATTTGTGTTCTTTTGCTTGAAGATGACATAAAATTTCAGAACTATGTGATCTGCATTCGGTTTGAGACCTCACGCATAACTACATATTTCACTTAATCATTAATTAATTCAGCAATAACTAGTAACATTAAAACTTCCTTAGCTTAGGTATACTTCACCTAAGACTTTTCATCATAACGATGAAGTTTCAAGTTGCCCATTTTTGTACAAGTGGAAAAATTTCAACAAGAACCCATCCGTTGCATCCAATTAGAGATGTCCACATGCCCATGGATGTTGGGAAAAAAATTGGCAGGGACGATACGCCCATAGAAGATAAAAAAGGGAAAAACTCCACCATTCATGCCTGAATCAAATATATTTCTGTAGAAAGATAAATGCAAGAAAAACAAGGCTTGACACGGTCCAAAAGCATAGAAAAATATTGATAAATTCCACACATCCATGAAAGGAGATAGAAAAATATTTCAAAATGCACAAACTGAGGAATTTTTAAATGGAACTAGTGGTTTAAAACCGAGTACCAACACTTGGGACTCAGTAAATTCATTTTTCACAAGAGGGGAATTTTAGGGTGACAATAGTTGGCTCTTTTTGGGATGACTTGATAGAGGAACAAGGAAAGATCAAGAACCATAGAAAAACTCAAGGAAAGAAAACCAATTCCTTATCCATTGGGAAAATAGAGTCAAATGAAAAACCAATACATAAGCAACAACAATCACAAAAGGGAAACAAACCAAAACAGGAAAGCAAAAAAACACAAAAGAAAGGCCAAAACCAAAACACTGTACACCACTATATAGAAGGACTTCCTAATCATGTAGGACTTGAAAAAATTCAAATACTGCCCACTATAAGGAAGTGGGAGAGGAGATCCATCCATATAAATCAAGTAGAAAGAATTTTCTCTAGCAAAGTGTCTCGATTTTAAAAGGACCAAGCCAAAGAGAATAAACCTTAACATGGCTTCCTCAAGGTTCATGCCTTTAGTCTCACAAAAAAACAATGTATCCCACTTGAAAATCCTTGGGTCTATCTTTCTTGTCAAACAAGGCTTTCACCTTCAGTTGATGAACTAAGATTCTATCAAAAATTACAACTGTCTTCATCCAAATTTCTAGAGATACATGATCTTCAATAGTCTTCATTAAGTGCAAGGTTGATAATTCAACTATTACTTTGTCGGTGAGCTTCAACACCATACACCACTTGAAATGGAGACATCCCAATTACTCTTTAGGGTGTAATTCTATCTCGCCCAAAGAGTGTCATAAAGCTTCTTGTGATAATTCCTTTGAGAGTCATTGACAAGCTTCGAACGATGGTTACGATTCATATTTATTTATTCTCGCTTATCCATTCCTTGAGAATAATAATCTGAAGAATGAGAAAGGGAAATTTCATAGACATAGCAAAAATCCATCATCTCAGAAGAAGAAAAATTGGAAGCATTATCAGTCACAATCTTGTTTGGTACCCCAAACCTTATCAATATGTTCTCTTTGATGAAATTACACACCACCTCGAAGTAGTACTTTTGATTGGAATAGCCTATACCAACTTTGTGAAGTAATATGTAGAAGTTAGCACGTGAGTATTCCCAAGACTTTGGAAGGTGGATTAAGAGTTCCAATGGAATCCAATCCCCACTATTGAAAATGCTCATCAATCACTACTAGTTTTAGTGGTAAAGCAGCTAAATTAGGTCTCCTAAAACATGTCTAACAAGATTCACACTTAACTACCCATTTTTGATGTATCTCTTAATAATGTAGGCTAGTAGTACCCAACACAAAGGATTTTATGGGTAGTGAAACACAAGAGAAATGCCCTCCACAAGCCTCGTTTCATGAAAATATGAAAAAAATTCTTCTATTGCTCTTTGTGCACACACTTTAAGAATCTTCCATCCATTCCTCTCTTGAAAAAAGCATTCTACCATAATACATATTGTGCAGACCTTAAATTAATAGATCTCTTTTATTGGCACTCAAGTGGGATGGACACTCTCACTAAGTAAGGAAATGTGTAATATCAATATACCATTCATCTGTTGAAATGAGGAAGAGGACAATGAGAACATCAACTACCTCTTTGGATAATTCTGCATCATCTCCTTGATAATAAGCTCACATAAGCCTTTACCCTAGACTCACTTAGTTGGCTTGATATCAAGGTCATATTCTTGAACCTTTGCCACCCAATTTCCTCTCTTAGTTCCAAACTCTTGTTGTGTAAGAATAGACTTGATGGTTGTATTAGGTAAAATCACAACAGAGTGAGAACTAAGAATATAAAAATGAAACTATGTGACAACTTTGACCACTGCAAAACATGTTTCTCCATCATAGAATATTTCAATTCATGAGCTTTGAAGATTGCTCATGAATGTAATTGGAAGTTCATGATCCTCAAAATTCCTTTGAGTTATCACAATGACCAAGTTACTCAATGTAGCATAGCAATAGATGACAAAATCCTTGCAGAAATTAGGACATGCTAAGATGGGAGTCTTAGCAATGGCTTTCTTGATACCTTCAAATGCTTCTTTACCTTAGGAAAACTAACCAAATTTTTCATTCCTTTCATCACATGAGCAATGCTCATAGTCGATTCCGCAAAATCAGGAATGAATCTCCTCAAAAGTTTATCTTACCAGAGAAAGAGTGAACACCCTTTTTTCTTGAGGGAAGAGGAATATCTTTGGATTGCTTGAACTCTTTCGGATCTATCTTGATTCTTTCTTTCGAGCCAATATGAACCAGAAACTTTCCTTCAATAACAAAAAGACAGATTTCTTAGGATTGAGAGAAACTCCATGTTCTCTGCATTTTGGAGGACTACTTCAAGATGTTGAAAGTGATCTGCCCTTTTTTGGAGAAAAAGTCAAATCATCAAGGTACACAACAATACACTTTCCCTTTAGATTGCTAGAAGCCAATTCCATTGCCTCTCGAAAGGTGGTACCGGTATTGATAAGACCAAAAGGCATTCTCTTGAGGCTAAGGTTCCCCAAGGAGTAGTAAAAGGAATTTTGTGTGTATCTAGGGTATTGAATTCCACTTGATTGTATCTAGAGAACCCATCTAGCATAGACAACATCTCGAGCACGTGACAACTTGCAAAACTTGATCCATCATGGGAGAGGATAGTTGTCTTTCAGAGAGGCTTGATTCAAATTCATAAAATCCACATAGATGCGGATCTCACCATTCTTTTTCTATTTGATGACAGACACAATGTTGGTAATCCATGTTGAATGATGTATAGGGAAAATAATCTTTGCCTTTAGTAACTTTTGGATTTCTTGAAAAATAGTGCCAGTAACCTTGGGATTGTATTGCCTTTGTATCTGCTTGAAAGGTTTTATCCCAAGTTTTAAAGGGATAAAGTGTTTCCTTTCCTTTCTTTGAAAAGCCTTGAGATCATCATATGAATAGGAAAGAACATCAAAGCATACTTTTTATAGGTTTACTACTTTCTTCTTCTCTTCTTGAGTGTAGTATTTTCCAATGTTCACCATCTTGGGTTCATTAAGAATCCCAATATTAACCTTTTCACACTAAAAAGACTAACGAGCTCCTTGGGAAGCTTTAGACTCAATGTACCTATCATGCTTATCAAATAGATCTTCCAAACTCACCAGCCCTTTAGGTTCTTGTTACCTTTCAATTTGATGCAACCATCTTGATCCATCTCTTCCTTTATATCTCCTTCATTAGAGGAACACACTCTCTAGGTAAAGTTTCACTTCCTTAAAAATATAATTGATCAAAATTATCCTTAAGCTCTAAGAAAGAGATAAAATGTTGATCATCATTGAAAACCTGCCAATTTTTTGCATTATCTGGTACACTAGGCCTATGAATTATTTCAATGGTAAATTTATCCCGAGAGAAATCTAGGTGAGGAATCAACAAAGATCTTGAGCCAGCCTAGAGAATTAGCTCTACTATTCCTTTATCTTAGCACAAATTTAATGGAGAAAGCATCATCAAGAAACTCAATAGAATCCTTGACAAGATTTCTATAATGCTTCAATCTCCTATTCTTGACTTGGTAAAAATCCCGACTTGTTTCACAATCAACAATCAACTCTGCATCTCCATGAGCACAAATATTCTTCACTCCCATTTCTTTTCGATGTTCAACACAAGGATGAGAGTTTCATATTCATCTATGTTTTTTTATTTTCAAAACAAAGCTTAAATGAAAAATGATGAATATTCCATTCGGAGAGGTTAGCACCACACCACCCCAGAACTAGTCAAGAACAAATTCCATAAAATTCCAAAGCCCAAATGTCATTAGGATCATGAATCAATCCATTAGGAGGTTTTTCCTCATCTTGTGACATGATGATGTAGTTACCATGCCCTATATCTACATAGAGTATATGTGCTTTTGGATCGTCAGTCTTTTGCACAATGTATTCATTATGTTTCTTAGGTAGCAGCTTATTCATTTTTCCATTGACCGGGATCAAAGCATGTGACTAATCCATTTGAATTTCACCTCCTACCTCTTTACAAAAATTTCTACTCAGCAACATCCCATATGAGGGAGGAATATCAACTACCAAAATAGTGGCTAAGACCCTTTTCTCTAGCAAAGAAGAAAAAACTACTTGTGCATCTTTAATTCTTCCAACCAATGGCACTTTTCTACTCTCCATCGAATAGCAGGACCTAAAGGAATGTGTTAGAGTTAGACCCAAAGCATGAGGTACTTTTAGAGGAATTACATTGTCTCGATGCTCCCAAGTCTATGATGCGATTCATCGAAGTTTATGGCTAGCAATGAGAAGAGTCACATAGAATGGTTCAATTTTCTCATTAGGGAAAGTTATTGCAGCCACGAGGCTTGGTTGAGGTGAGAAAGAGGGAGTGAGAAAAATACCTAAATAAGTATTGGATGAAGCTTTGGATTTGGAACTAATTTTTTTTACCATTTTAGCAAAGGATTTTGGATGGGTTTAGTAAAACTTTTCCTATGAAATTTGGTTTTTTGTCTTTTTGAGGTGATCAATGATATCAAAAGATCTAGAGGTGGATGGGGCATCACTACTAGGTGTTAGGTTAATTATTATTTACCTAATATTATTAATTATGCATTGTATAATTAATTATTAATTAATTAATTATTGTTGTATTTTGTTATATGGTTTTATCAACCATATTTGGCTTATTATTTTCACGGGTATAATTGTTATGTAGTTATAACAATTATGTGCTTCCGGATGTAATATTGGAAGCTACTGTATTAGTTGTTGCATTGTTGCAACTCCTATTTTGTTTGTATTCAGTTGTACAATACCTATAAGTATTGCATCTCATTCTATTATACCTGGTTGATTTAGATTAATATATTTCATAGGCTTCCACCCCTATTCTACATTAGGAACTTGAGAAACTTTTGATTTATCAACTTTAGGAATTGAAGGAAAAGAATTTTTGGAAACAAAATTAGAAGGAGGATTAACATTACTCACCTTTTGTGTGGAGGCAGTGGGAATAGGAGCTCATCTTCTTGCAACCATTGGGATAGTTATAGGAAACACCTTGGATTTCTTAGCAAGCTGCACCAAGTTTTCTCTTTTGTTCATTTTCTCCCAAGTCATAACAGCATATGACTCACTATTCATCTCTACCACTCTTTCATCATATTCATCTTCATCATCCATACCTTCAGTGGTAAGGAAATGAACTTGAGATCCACCAAGCTCCTCCAGTTCTTCATAGATTTCATTAAAATCCTCATCATCAGGTTCTTGAACTTCACAAGTTGCAATGATTGGAACCTTGATGGGTGGGCCTTCAATAGCCAATCTATTCTAAGAAGCAAGAAAATAGTTCCTGGGCTGATAATTATTCCTTGGAATATATTAGTAAGGAGTATACTGAGCCACTTATTTCTTGATAGAATCGATCATTTGCAAGATTCTGTACTAAGCGATCGAATTGGATCTAGGGGAAGAGGAAGAAGAAGATGCTTTATATTTGGAGGATTCTCTTTTCGCTTAGTTTACCGGACATGATTAAATCATCCTCAACACCGATAGCCAAATGCTAGTCAACATCTAGAGTTGCAAGGTTTTATCTCCTTAGTGCATAGCTTACTTCAGGTAAATGAGAATTAAGGAAGAATCACTTTTGGATTTGATCCACTTTGGATGAGTGTTCGTGGAATTTTATAAATGTGCTTGTTTGAAAAATTTCTCAAACCTAGTTTTCTTGGTATCCCAATCAGTGATTGACACAACAGGAAGATGATAGAACCAATCAGTAGCATTGTCCTACAATGTATCCAAAAAAATCATGACACAAACATCTTCATGTTCAACCCTAAGAATTCCACATGCAACAATGAAGGCTACAATGTGTTCATCTGGATGAACCTTCCCATCACCCCGAAATTTAGGAAAATGTTTCCTGCTACCCCTAGGTAACTCATGCAATGGCTGAGGAAGAGAAAGAGGCCCAACCCGTTGTCCCTAAGGTAAAGGTGTTGCCATCTTTGGAAAAATTGACTAAAGGGGAATTGAAACACCAACAAGTATCAAAGTAATAAGATCAAGACCGAGTTGTTCTTGAGGAATGCTATTCTTGGAATTTCTGTCTTTAACCGAAGGTGTGATTGTAGAATGAGTTCTTTTATTCCTTCCTCGCTTTGGTAGAAGAGAGAATTTTTGTTGCTCCAGAAGTTGAAAATGGGAATCTTCTACCGAGAGATCTTTCTTCCCACGTGTATACCGTAGAGTCTCTAGACCAAAAATTATCTTGAAGTTTTTCTTTTAGAAAAGGAATATGTTTGAAATGAATTTCCCAAAGCAAAGTCACCAAAACTATTGGGTTTTAAAATTGTACTTTAACAAACCACAGTCAGGGGACAACAAGTCCCTCCTCTTTAATGGGAGAGGTTCCCTTATTGAAAGCAAGCAACAAAACTTATATACAAATGTACAAATTTCAAAGTGTGGATTCCTAATACTTTGAAATGTTTCATGCCCGAAAGATCATCAATATGAAAGAATAGAAGAAATAAGGAGATGAGAGAGGAAGAACATAACAATACTTTCAGGAAATATAGATAGTAGAGTATAACCTTATATGTATTGAGCTAAGGAGATGTAGAATAGAATCCTTCACTTTCATAATAGAAATAATTTCATATACACAAAGTTCCCAAAATCATATCAACAAGAACATGAAGTCTCTTAGCATGCAAAGATGGATGATTCATAAATTCGAACAAGGAAAGAAGGAATAGCAAAGAAAGAAAGGGAAAAAAAATTATGTATTGATTACTCTTGAATCTCTTACATCTACAGAGTACCAGGATCCAACCCTGAACAATGGAATGGAGAAGTCATTAAATAATCCTTAAAAATGGTTACATTCAGTTTCAAAAATGATGGAATTGATTAAAGAAACTAACACCTAAAATTCTCGACGCCTCGGTTGTTTCCATGCCCGACAAGTAAAATCAAATGCATTATATCACAACCATTCATCTTTCTTTGTAACTTCAAATATGAGCCATCCACGTGGAAGATATTAGTTGAAGCGGGCCTGGGGTCTTGTCGACACTAAAATTTTCCTCCGTAATTTCTATTTCATTTATATATGTATTAGGAATAGGATGTTGTTAAGTATAATTAGTAGTAGCGTTTGATAGAAGATAACGGCGCCATCGGTATGGTGCTTTGCCAATAATGTGGAGTACGGTAATGATCAAAGTACAATAGGAATGTTGTAAAAAGTAAATATTTGTCGTAAGTGGTGGTAATGTTAAAATGTCAAAGTTTGGGTAATTAGAGAAGCGGGGTCTACATGATTAGGAACTAGAAATATTATATTGGTAATAAAGACAAGGAGTGACGTCATAAATATTTTGTGTATTTTATTTGTAAAAAGTCTAAAAATTTGGAACCCATGTAAAATGATAAGGTTTATCTTATCTTAACGAGATAAGCTTACATGTACAGATAAGAGTTAAGGTATGGAATATGATTTGTCGAGTGGATTTATTATCCTATCTTAAAGATAATATGGATACGCTGGAAGTTCTATAAATAGAGAGGCCACCCCCTCATTTAGCATAGAAGGAAGTAGTGAGAAATATTGTAGGAAGTGTGCGAAGGAAGCCATCGGTTTAAAGGTGTGTTGAAGAAGCCATTAAGAGGTGTAATTGTAAAGTTTCTCCCATAGTCTTGGTGAAAGTCAAGTGAAGTCAATAACACTTGAAGTACCTCATGGGTGAGATTGTAAAAATTTCATGTTAATATTATAATTTACTTTGATATTTCAGATTTGTCATCATTCGTCTTATCATAGTCGATGGTATTTTTGTGTTATGTTGTTGTTTTGTTTCAGATTACATCCACCAAACTAAAGGTCATGCATTAGTAAATAATCATAACACGAGGAGTTCCCGGTGAAGAATTATCATAGTCTGCCGGATTGGTGATAACATTTTGGTTCCGTTCTTAGGGACCATTCCTCGTTGGATTTTTTTGGAGAGATATTCCCACTTAGTCAAAAATCAATTAGAGGGTAACCTTGTTTTTACTATGCATAGTAGTTACCATGGTAAAGTCATTTTTTCCATGAATAGTAGTTACCATGGTAAAGTCATTTTTGCTGGAATAGTATTTACCGCAGTAAAGTCACTTTTTACCGTGAATAGTATTTACCGCAGTAACTTCACTTTTTACCGTGAATAGTATTTACCGCAGTAACTTCACTTTTTACCGTGAATAGTGTTTACCACAGTAAAGTCAGTTTTTACCACAGTAAGTCAAGTTTTACCATAGTTTACCGTGGTCATTTCTATTTTACTGTAGAAAGGTGTAAAGTCACTTTCTAGTATAGTGATTCCAATTATTTGTACACATAAGTCTTGTTGATTGTACTTGTGAGTTGGTATTTCACGGTGGTTACTTTTGAAAATGGGAAAGATTCCTATTTTTTCAGCTCAATCTAATGAAGATGCTTCTTCTTTCATTCAAGAGTTTAAGCGATCTTGTATTTGTAATGGCCTTATAAGAAGGGAACAATGCACTAAATTTTTTCCTACCTTTTTGGATGGTTCAAGCACTTAGGTGGTTTGAAACACTAGGTGATAATGTGAAAAATTCATGGGATTTATTAACCGAAAGTTTTCATGAAGAATTTGGTGAACAAAGAAATATGCGAGATCTCATGATCGAGATCACAAAGCTATCCAAAGGAGAGAAGGAGAAGATAAGGGATTATCATGCTCGTGTTCTAGAGCTAAGGAGGAAGCTCGATGCCCGAGATCCGAAGGAAGGATTAGCGGATGGGTTGATGAATGGCATGGATAATCTCCTCTATAAGCACTTCATTCTTGGGATGAAGCCAGAGATCAGACAATGAGTGAAGTATGACCACCCAGCTACCATTGAACAAGCAAAGGAGATTGCAAGAAGGCAAGAAGAAAGCATGGAAGAGGAGCCCAAAGAAATTGTTGCTAAAGTAGAGCCTACACCATCACCTTTGGTCCAGAATCCACAACCACTCCCGGTGAGCACAAATATTTCTCCTAGTACATCTACTGAGTATGAAGATCTGCTCAAAAAGATGGGTCAGTTAACTATTAATCTTCTTCAAGGAAAGGAATTTAGTTCTCAGGGAGGAGATAGAGGTCCAAAAAGAAATATTTCTGAAGTTGTTTGTTATGGTTGTTATAAAAAGGGTCATTATAAGTATAATTGTCCAGATAGAGCTTCTACATCTGGTAAAGGAGATAATGATAAAGGAAAAGTACCTGTGAATTCTTTTGATGTAGTAGATAAGAGCAGAAATAATGAAGTAGATGTGTTTGTAACAAAAAGAAAGAAAGAAAAAGATAATCAAGATGGAAATGATCCTAAGAAGATGAAAGAAGAAACTAGTAAGAAACATAGGAGAAGAAAGTTGGGTGTGCAGGATTTTCTGATTTCATAGGGGCAAGGACCATACTCCATCTTGGAAGATCTGTCCAAAAGGCCTGCAAATATTACATATGGTCAACTCTTGGCTATGTCTTCTGAGAAGAGGCGGGAGTTGCGAGGTGGACTCAATGCTCGAAGAAGGAAGGAGGTTGAGGTCCCTGTTTTGGAGGCAGAGGCAGATCCCTATGCTCCACAAGTTGAGGTATTATGTAATGGTATTTCAATTCATGATGTCTTAGTTGATGGAGGTGCTGCAGTTAATGTAATGACCGAGTCTGTAATGAATATGTTGGGTTTAAAAATTGATCTCCCTTCAACACTTATGTTAAGGTCATTAAATAAAGGAAAAACTAAACCAGAAGGTGTAGTTTCAAATGTGGCAATATTTGTTATGGGTGTTGTATGTGTGGTAGACTTTCAAGTGATGAAAAATGGTGCATTGCATATCCAATGTTGCTTTAGGAAGACCATGGCTAAGGAGAGTTCACGTAAGAAACTCTACCTGGAATGAAGGTTTCATGACACTTGGATGTGGTAGAGAGAGGGTCAAGATAAATGTGATCCTCGACATCATAAGGTAGAACTGTGGATTCAAGTGATGAAACCGATGATTGGACATCCTCGATTACTCTAGTACCAATGAAGTGGACTTTGAAGATGAAGAAAGCAAGGTGGATGTTTCGGTCATGGATATCCTTCCAGTCACACCAACTCATGACCCCATAAAATTATACGAAGAAGAAGTTGATGATCGTCTCCAACAAATAAAGATTGGTGATGCTGTAATGGAGAGTGAGAAGGAATCCTACCTCCAGCTCTTTCGAAGGTACATACACCTATTCACTTTTGATTACAAGGAACTCCATCAAGTAAGTTGGGTAGAACATTATATTGAGTGGTAGATGGTGCTAAGCCCATAAAACAAATGCTATATAAAATGAATCCTAATTTTTCCAAGATTGTAAAAGAAGAAATAGATAAGTTGCTTGATGTAGGATTCATATTTTTGTGGAGAATTTAGAATGGGTTTCTCCCATTGTGATCTCAATAAAAAAGAATGGGAAGCTACGCATTTGTGTTGATTACAGGAAGCTCAATAAGGAAACAAAGAAGGATCATTACCCTCTTCCATTTTCAGATCAGATCTTGGATGAAGTAGCTGGCTAGGAGTGCTATAGTTTTGCTGATGGATATAGCGGCTACAACCAAGTTTGTATAGCAGAGAAAGATCAGCTGAAGACCACGTTCACCACTCCTTGGGGAATGTTTGCTTATAGAGTTATGCCTTTTGGGTTGTGTAATGCTCCAGCAACATTCGAGTGTTTGATGAATAGGGTGTTCGAACCCTACATTGGGACCTTCATCGAGTATTTACGGATGATTTTGCATCTATGGGAGCAAGTTGGACCCACTGCACCAAATGGAGACAGCATTTCAAAGGTTAGATAAATCACAAGCCTCACTAAACCCTACAAAGTGTGTCTTTGGATGTTCTAAAGGTGTTTTGTTAGGGCATGTTGTATCAAGAGATGGTATTGGTACTTGATCACGATAAAGTTTCAAAATCAAAGATTTACCATTCCTCTTAATAGAAGTAAGTTGAGATCATTTTTAGGCCATGTGGGTTACTATAGAAGGTTCATCAAGAATTTCTCAAAGATTACACAGCCACTAACCCAGTTCTTGAAGAAGGATGTTACTTATGAACCAGGAAATAAGGCGCATGAAGCTTTTGGACAATTGAAGGAAGCCCTGGTGTCTTCACCTATTTTGAAGAATCCAGATTAGAGCAAGCCATTCATTGTGTACACTGATGCCTCAGATACAGCACTAGGAAGTACTTTGAGCCAAAAGGATGAAAATGGGAATGAACATCCAATTTACTTTGGGAGCAGACAAATGAGCGATCTTTGAGGTAAATTATCATGAATGAAAAAGAGGCTCGCTATCATTTTCTTTGTAAAGAAGTTTAGAAATTACTTGCTAGGGTAAAAATTTCTAGTTGTAACAGATCATTAGGCTCTAAAATATATTGTAAATAAGCCTAACCCATCAGGGAGGATAGCAAGATGGATAATTTTGCTACAAGAATTTGAATTTGATATTATAGATAGGCCAGGAAAGAAGCATGTCAATGTAGATGCACTCTCTCAAGCCTATGATGGTTTAGGATCATCTTGTGATGATGATGATTTCCATGATCTGACCTTGTTATCCCTTGACACAATCCCTAGTGAATACATAGATATTTGGAATTATCGAATGAATTCAAGTTTCTGATGGTGCCAATGCAAAGACTAAGAGAAAGATTACTCAAGCCGAGTCATCCATATTCTATTCGCATGGAGTATTATTTTGAATAGGACACGATGGACAAGTCAAGAGGGCGAGTTGGACATGATCAAGGGAAGGAACTGCTAGAACAATTCCACAATGGTACATGTGGAGGGCACTTCTCTAGACAACTTACAGAAGAAGGATCTTGGATGCAGGTTATCACTGGCCCACTCTTTTTAAAGATTGTTATAATTATTGTAAGACATGTGATATTTGTCAAACACATGGTAACCGTAAGACTTCATCAGCTCCATTATGTCCTATTCTTCCCCTTGGTCCCTTTGAAAAGTGGGGAATAGACATTGTAGGTCCACTTCCAACTACATCACGCCAAAATAAGTATATTGTAGTTGCCACAGATTACTTAACCAAGTGGGTTGAAGCTAGGCCATTGAAAACAACTTCCATGGATGAAGTGGCAAGGTTCATGTATGAACGCATTGTCACCAGATTTGGTTGCCCATTAGAAATTGTAACAGATCAAGGAAGCCACTTCATTAATGAGGTGGTAGAAGCCCTAGTCAATAAGTTTTCTATTAAGCACAGGAAGGAAACAACATACAAGCCAAGCACAAATGGACAGGTTGAACGAACAAATTTTGTGTTGTGTCAAATTCTAGCAAAAGATGCAGCCTTGCAGTACATAAATGGGATAAAAGTATTCATGCAACATTGTGGGCATATAGGGTAACATCAAAGTCAGCAACAAGATACTCCCATTTCGGTTGGCCTATGGCATTGATCCATTCTTCCTATTGAGTTTGATATTCCCCCTTTGTGAGAGTTATGAAAAATGAAAGGATGGATGAAAGTGATTCAAGTAAAAAGAAAGGTTGGTACATCTTCATTTGCTGGAGGAAATGAGAGAAATAGCAAAGGATACAAGCCATAAGAAGAAAATAAAGCAAAGGAATACTTTGATGAAAAGATCGGTGGTCTCCATTTCATGTGAATGACTTGGTTCTAGTATATGATTCTAGATACAAAAAAGAAGACAGAGAAAATTTCTTCCAAAATGGATGGGGCCCTACAAAATAGCGAGTTGTGCATGAAAATGGTACGTATCGATTTGGAGGAATTGGATGGCACTCCCATTACGAAATGGGTCAACCATGACAAGTTGAAGATTTTCCAAGCACGCAGAATAGTCTACTCGAGGACGAGAGTAGAAGCTAGGAAGGGGGACGATGTCGACATTAAAATTTCCTCTGTAATTTCTATTTCATTAATATATGTATTAAGAATAGGATGTTGTTAAGTATAATTAGTAGTAGCGTCGATAGAAGATAATGGCGCCGTCAAGATGGTGCCGCCAATAATGTGGAGATACGGTAATGATCAAAGTACAATAGGAATGTTGTAAAAATAAATATTTGTCGTAAGTGGTCCGGTAATGTTAAAATGTCAAAGTTTGGGTAATTAGAGAAGTAGGGTCTACATGATTAGGAATTAGAAATATTATATTGGTAATAAAGAAAAGGAGTGAGGTCATAAATATTTTGTGTATTTTATTTGTAAAAAGTCTAAAAATGTGGAACCCATGTAAAATAATAAGGTTTATCTTATCTTAAGAGATAAGCTTACATGTACAGATAAGAGTTAAGGTATGGAATATGATTCGTCAGAGTGGATTTCTTATCCTATCTTAGAGATAAGATGGATAATCCTGGAAGTTCTATAAATAGAGAGGCCACCCCCCTCATTTAGCATAGAAAGAAGTAGTGAGAAATATTGTAGGAAGTGTGCGAAGGAAGCCATCAGTTTAAAGGTGTGTTGAAGAAGCCATTAAGAGGTGTAATTGTAAAGTTTCTCCCATAGTCTTGGTGAAAGTCAAGTGAAGTCAATAACACTTGAAGTACCTCATGGGTGAGATTGTAACAATTTCATGTTAATATTATAATTTACTTTGATATTTCAGATTTGTCATCATTTGTCTTATCATAGTCGATGGTATTTTTGTGTTATGTTGTTGTTTTGTTTCCAGATTACATCCACCAAACTAAAGGCTGTGCATTAGTAAATAATCATAGCACGAGGAGTTCCCGGTGAAGAATTATCATAGTGCCGGATTGGTGATGACATTTTGGTTCCGTTGCCGGGACCATTCCTCGTTGGTGGATTTTCTGGAGAGATATTCCCACTTAGTCAAAAATCAATTAGAGGGTAACCTTGTTTTTACTGTGCATAGTAGTTACCATGGTAAAGTCATTTTTGCCATGAATAGTAGTTACCATGGTAAAGTCATTTTTGCTGGAATAGTATTTACCGCAGTAAAGTCACTTTTTACCGTGAATAGTATTTACCGCAGTAACTTCACTTTTTACCGTGAATAGTATTTACCGCAGTAACTTCACTTTTTACCGTGAATAGTGTTTACCATAGTAAAGTCAGTTTTTACCACAGTAAGTCAAGTTTTACCATAGTTTACCGTGGTCATTTCTATTTTACTGTAGAAAGGTGTAAAGTCACTTTCTAGTATAGTGATTCCAATTATTTGTACACATAAGTCTTGTTGATTGTACTTGTGAGTTGGTATTTCACGGTGGTTACTTTTGAAAATGGGAAAGATTCCTATTTTTCAGCTCAATCTAATGAAGATGCTTCTTCTTTCATTCAAGAGTTTAAGCGATCTTGTATTTGTAATGGCCTTATAAGAAGGGAACAATGGACTAAATTTTTCCTACCTTTTTGGATGGTTCAGCACTTAGGTGGTTTGAAACACTAGGTGATAATGTGAAAAATTCATGGGATTTATTAAGCGAAAGTTTTCTTGAAGAATTTGGTGAACAATGAAATATGCGAGATCTCATGATCGAGATCACAAAGCTATCCAAAGGAGAGAAGGAGAAGATAAGGGATTATCATGCTCGTGTTCTAGAGCTAAGGAGGAAGCTCGATGCCCAGATCCGGAAGGAAGGACTAGCGGATGGGTTGATGAATGGCATGGATAATCTCCTCTATAAGCACTTCATTCTTGGGATGAAGCCAGAGATCAGACAATGAGTGAAGTATGACCGCCCAGCTACCATTGAACAAGCAAAGGAGATTGCAAGAAGGCAAGAAGAAAGCATGGAAGAGGAGCCCAAAGAAATTGTTGCTAAAGTAGAGCCTACACCATCACCTTTGGTCAAGAATCCACAACCACTCCCGGTGACCACAAATATTTCTCCTAGTACATCTACTGAGTATGAAGATCTGCTCAAAAAGATGGGTCAGTTAACTATTAATCTTCTTCAAGGAAAGGAATTTAGTTCTCAGGGAGGAGATAGAGGTCAAAAAGAAATATTTCTGAAGTTTTTTGTTATAGTTGTTATAAAAGGGTCATTATAAGTATAATTGTCCAAATAGAGCTTCTACATCTGGTAAAGGAGATAATGATAAAGGAAAAGTACTGTGAATTCTTTTGATGTAGTAGATAAGAGCAGAAATAATGAAGTAGATGTGTTTGTAATAAAAAGAAAGAAAGAAAAAGATAATCAAGATGGAAATGATCCTAAGAAGATGAAAGAAGAAACTAGTAAGAAACATAGGAGAAGAAAGTTGGGTGTGCAGGATTTTTTGATTTCATAGGGGCAAGGACCATACTCCATCTTGGAAGATCTGTCCAAAAGGCCTACAAATATTACATATGGTCAACTCTTGGCTATGTCTTCTGAGAAGAGGCGAGAGTTGCGAGGTGGATTCAATGCTCAAAGAAGGAAGGAGGTTGAGGTCCCTGTTTTGGAGGAGGCGAGGCAGATCCCTATGCCCACAAGTGAGGTATTATGTAATGGTATTTCAATTCATGATGTCTTAGTTGATGGAGGTGCTGCAGTTAATGTAATGACCGAGTCTGTAATGAATATGTTGGGTTTAAAAATTGATCTCCCTTCAACACTTATGTTAAGGTCATTAAATAAAGGAAAAACTAAACCAGAAGGTGTAGTTTCAAATGTGGCAATATCTGTTATGGGTGTGGTATGTGTGGTAGACTTTCAAGTGATGAAAAATGGTACTGTTGCATATCCAATGCTGCTAGGAAGACCATGGCTAAGGAGAGTTCATGTAAGAAACTACTGGAATGAAGGTTTCATGACACTTGGATGTGGTAGAGGTAGGGTCAAGATAAATGTGATCCCTCGACATCATAAGGTAGAACCTGTGGATTCAAGTGATGAAAGTAATGATTGGACATCCTCTGATTACTCTAGTACAAATGAAGTGGACACTGAAGATGAAGAAAGCGAGGTGGATGTTTCAGTCATGGATATCCTTCCAGTCACACCAACTCATGACCCCATAAAATTATCCGAAGAAGAAGTTGATGATCGTCTCAACAAATAAAGATTGGTGATCTTTGTGATGGAGAGTGAGAAGGAATCCTACCTCCACTCTTTCGAAGGTACATACACCTATTCACTTTTGATTACAAGGAACTCCATCAAGTAAGTTGGGTAGAACATTATATTGAGCTGGTAGATGGTGCTAAGCCCATAAAACAAATGCTATATAGAATGAATCCTAATTTTTCCAAGACTGTAAAAGAAGAAATAGATAAGTTGCTTGATGCGGGATTCATATTTCTTTGTGGAGAATTCGAATGGGTTTCTCCCATTGTGATCTCAATAAAAAAGAATGGGAAGCTACGCATTTGTGTTGATTACAGGAAGCTCAATAAGGAAAAAAAGAAGGATCATTACCCTCTTCCATTTTCAGATCAGATCTTGGATGAAGTAGCTGGCCAGGAGTGCTATAGTTTTGCTGATGGATATAGCAGCTACAACCAAGTTTGTATAGCAGAGAAAGATCAGCTGAAGACCACGTTCACCACTCCTTGGGGAATGTTTGCTTATAGAGTTATGCCTTTTGGGTTGTGTAATGCTCCAGCAACATTCCAGTGTTTGATGAATAGGGTGTTCGAACCCTACATTGGGACCTTCATCAGAGTATTTCTGGATGATTTTTGCATCTATGGGAGCAAGTTGGACCACCTGCACCAAATGGAGACAACATTTCAAAGGTTAGATGAAGCACAAGCCTCACTAAACCCTACAAAGTGTGTCTTTGGATGTTCTAAAGGAATTTTGTTAGGGCATGTTGTATCCAGAGATGGTATTGGTACTGATCCTGATAAAGTTTCAAAAATCAAAGATTTACCATTTCCTCTTAATAGAAGTAAGTTGAGATCATTTTTAGGCCATGTGGGTTACTATAGAAGGTTCATCAAGAATTTCTCAAAGATTGCACAGCCACTAACCCAGTTCTTGAAGAAGGATGTTACTTATGAACAAGGAAATAAGGCGTATGAAGCTTTTGGACAATTGAAGGAAGCCCTAGTGTCTTCACCTATTTTGAAGAATCCAGATTGGAGCAAGCCATTCATTGTGTACACTGATGCCTCAGATACAGCACTAGGAAGTACTTTGAGCCAAAAGGATGAAAATGGGAATGAACATCCAATTTACTTTGGGAGCAGACAAATGAGCAGTGCTGAGGTAAATTATACTGTAACTGAAAAAGAGGCTCTGGCTATCATTTTTTTGTAAAGAAGTTTAGAAATTACTTGATAGGGTAAAAATTTCTAGTTGTGAGATCATCAGGCTCTAAAATATATTGTAAATAAGCCTAACCCATCAGGGAGGATAGCAAGATGGATAATTTTGCTACAAGAATTTGAATTTGATATTATAGATAGGCCAGGAAAGAAGCATGTCAATGCAGATGCACTCTCTCAAGCCTATGATGGTTTAGGATCATCTTGTGATGATGATGATTTCCCGATACACACCTTGTTATCCCTTGACACAATCCCTAGTGAATACATAGATATTTAGAATTATCTGAATGAATTCAAGTTTCCTGATGGTGCCAATGCAAAGACTAAGAGAAAGATTACTCAAGCCAGTCATCCATATTCTATTCTGCATGGAGTATTATTTCGAATAGGACCTGATGGACAGTACAAGAGGGCAGTTGGACATGATCAAGGGAAGGAACTACTAGAAGAATTCCACAATGGTACATGTGGAGGGACTTCTCTAGACAACTTACAAAGCAAGAAGGATCTTGGATGCAGGTTATCATTGGCCCACTCTTTTTAAAGATTGTTATAATTATTGTAAGACATGTGATATTTGTCAAACACATGGTAACCAGTAAGACTTCATCAGCTCCATTATGTCCTATTCTTCCCCTTGGTCCCTTTGAAAAGTGGGGAATAGACATTGTAGGTCCACTTCCAACTACATCACGCCAAAATAAGTATATTGTAGTTGCCATAGATTACTTAACCAAGTGGGTTGAAGCTAGGCCATTGAAAACAGCTTCCATGGATGAAGTGGCAAGGTTCATGTATGAACGCATTGTCACCAGATTTGGTTGCCCATTAGAAATTGTAATAGATCAAGGAAGCCACTTCATTAATGAGGTGGTAGAAGCCCTAGTCAATAAGTTTTCTATTAAGCACAGGAAGGCAACAACATACAAGCCAAGCACAAATGGACAGGTGGAACGAACAAATTTTGTGTTGTGTCAAATTCTAGCAAAAGATGCAGCCTTGCAGGTACATAAATGGGATAAAAGGATTCATGCAAAGCATTGTGGGCATATAGGGTAACATCAAAGTCAGCAACAGGATACTCCCCATTTCAGTTGGCCTATGGCATTGATCCAGTTCTTCCTATTGAGTTTGATATTCCCACTGTGAGAGTTATGAAAAATGAAAGGATGGATGAAAGTGATTCAATAAAAGAAAGGTTGGTACATCTTCATTTCTTTGGAGGAAATGAGAGAAATAGCAAAGGATACAAGCCATAAGAAGAAAATGAAGCAAAAGGAATACTTTGATCAAAAGATCCGGTGGTCTCCATTTCATGTGAATGACTTGGTTCTAGTATATGATTCTAGATACAAAAAAAAGAAGACAGAGAAAATTTCTTCCAAAATGGATGGGGCCCTACAAAATAGCAGTTGTGCATGAAAATGGTACGTACCGACTGGAGGAATTGGATGGCACTCCCATTACGAAATGGGTCAACCATGACAAGTTGAAGATTTTCCAAGCACCAGAATAGTCTACTCCAAGGACGGAGTAGAAGCTAGGAAGGGGGACGATGTCGACATTAAAATTTTCCTCTGTAATTTCTATTTCATTAATATATGTATTAGGAATAGGATGTTGTTAAGTATAATTAGTAGTAGCGTCGATAGAAGATAACGGCTTTGCCAAGATGGTGCCGCCAATAATGTGGAGTACGGTATAGTCAAAGTACAATAGGAATGTTGTAAAAATAAATATTTGTCGTAAGTGGTCGGTAATGTTAAAATGTCAAAGTTTGGGTAATTAGAGAAGTAGGGTCTACATGATTAGGAATTAGAAATATTATATTGGTAATAAAGAAAAGGAGTGAGGTCATAAATATTTTGTGTATTTTATTTGTAAAAAGTCTAAAAATGTGGAACCCATGTAAAATGATAAGGTTTATCTTATCTTAACGAGATAAGCTTACATGTACGAGATAAGAGTTAAGGCATGGAATATGATTCGTCGAGTGGATTTCTTATCCTATCTTAGAGATAAGATGGATAATCCTGGAAGTTCTATAAATAGAGAGGCCACCCCCCTCATTTAGCATAGAAAGAAGTAGTGAGAAATATTGTAGGAAGTGTGCGAAGGAAGCCATCAGTTTAAAGGTGTGTTGAAGAAGCCATTAAGAGGTGTAATTGTAAAGTTTCTCCCATAGTCTTGGTGAAAGTCAAGTGAAGTCAATAACACTTGAAGTACCTCATGGGTGAGATTGTAACAATTTCATGTTAATATTATAATTTACTTTGATATTTCAGATTTGTCATCATTACGTCTTATCATAGTCGATGGTATTTTTGTGTTATGTTGTTGTTTTGTTTCAGATTACATCCACCAAACTAAAGGCTGTGCATTAGTAAATAATCATAGCACGAGGAGTTCCCGGTGAAGAATTATCATAGTCGGATTGGTGATGACATTTTGGTTCCGTTGCCGGGACCATTCCTCGTTGGTGGATTTTTGGAGAGATATTCCCACTTAGTCAAAAATCAATTAGAGGGTAACCTTGTTTTTTTTTGTGCATAGTAGTTACCATGGTAAAGTCATTTTTGCGATGAATAGTAGTTACCATGGTAGAGTCATTTTTTTGGAATAGTATTTACCGCAGTAAAGTCACTTTTTACCGTGAATAGTATTTACCGCAGTAACTTCACTTTTTACCGTGAATAGTATTTACCGTAGTAACTTCACTTTTTACCGTGAATAGTGTTTACCACAGTAAAGTCAGTTTTTACCACAGTAAGTCAAGTTTTACCATAGTTTACCGTGGTCATTTCTATTTTACTGTAGAAAGGTGTAAAGTCACTTTCTAGTATAGTGATTCCAATTATTTGTACACATAAGTCTTGTTGATTGTACTTGTGAGTTGGTATTTCACGGTGGTTACTTTTGAAAATGGGAAAGATTCCTATTTTTCAGCTCAATCTAATGAAGATGCTTCTTCTTTCATTCAAGAGTTTAAGCGATCTTGTATTTGTAATGGCCTTATAAGAAGGGAACAATGGACTAAATTTTTTCCTACCTTTTTGGATGGTTCAACACTTAGGTGGTTTGAAACACTAGGTGATAATGTGAAAAATTCATGGGATTTATTAACTGAAAGTTTTCTTGAAGAATTTGGTGAACAACAGAAATATGCAGATCTCATGATCGAGATCACAAAGCTATCCAAAGGAGAGAAGGAGAAGATAAGGGATTATAATGCTCGTGTTCTAGAGCTAAGGAGGAAGCTCGATGCCCGAGATCCAGAAGGAAGGACTAGCGGATGGGTTGATGAATGGCATGGATAATCTCCTCTATAAGCACTTCATTCTTGGGATGAAGCCAGAGATCAGACAATGAGTGAAGTATGACCGCCTAGCTACCATTGAACAAGCAAAGGAGATTGCAAGAAGGCAAGAAGAAAGCATGGAAGAGGAGCCCAAAGAAATTGTTGCTAAAGTAGAGCCTACATCAACACCTTTGGTCAAGAATCCACAACCACTCCCGGTGACCACAAATATTTCTCCTAGTACATCTACCGAGTATGAAGATCGCTAAAAAGATGGGTCGAGTTAACTATTAATCTTCTTCAAGGAAAGGAATTTAGTTCTCGGGGAGAGATAGAGGTCCAAAAAGAAATATTTCTGAAGTTTTTTTGTTATAGTTGTTATAAAAAGGGTCATTATAAGTATAATTGTCAAATAGAGCTTCTACATCGGTAAAGGAGATAATGATAAAGGAAAAGTACACGTGAATTCTTTTGATGTAGTAGATAAGAGCAGAAATAATGAAGTAGATGTGTTTGTAATAAAAAGAAAGAAAGAAAAAGATAATCAAGATGGAAATGATCCTAAGAAGATGAAAGAAGAAACTAGTAAGAAACATAGGAGAAGAAAGTTGGGTGTGCGGGATTTTCTCGATTTCATAGGGGCAAGGACCATACTCCATCTTGGAAGATCTGTCCAAAAGGCCTACAAATATTACATATGGTCAACTCTTGGCTATGTCTTCGAGAAGAGGCGAGAGTTGCGAGGTGGATTCAATGCTCAAAGAAGGAAGGAGGTTGAGGTCCCCTGTTTTGGGGAGGCAGAGGCAGATCCCTATGCTGCACAAGTGAGGTATTATGTAATGGTATTTCAATTCATGATGTCTTAGTTGATGGAGGTGCTTTGCGATTAATGTAATGACCGAGTCTGTAATGAATATGTTGGGTTTAAAATTGAGCTCCCTTCAACACTTATGTTAAGGTCATTAAATAAAGGAAAAACTAAACCGAGAAGGTGTAGTTTCAAATGTGGCAATATCTGTTATGGGTGTGGTATGTGTGGTAGACTTTCAAGTGATGAAAAATGGCACTTTGTTGCATATCCAATGTCTGCTTTAGGAAGACCATGGCTAAGGAGAGTTCATGTAAGAAACTACTGGAATGAAGGTTTCATGACACTTGGATGTGGTAGAGGTAGGGTCAAGATAAATGTGATCCTCGACATCATAAGGTAGAACCTCGTGGATTCAAGTGATGAAAGTAATGATTGGACATCCTCCGATTACTCTAGTACAAATGAAGTGGACATGAAGATGAAGAAAGCGAGGTGGATGTTTCAGGTCATGGATATCCTTCCAGATCACACCAACTCATGACCCCATAAAATTATCGAAGAAGAAGTTGATGATCGTCTCTAACAAATAAAGATTGGTGATGTGATGGAGAGTGAGAAGGAATCCTACCTCCGGCTCTTTCAAGGTACATACACCTATTCACTTTTGATTACAAGGAACTCCATCAAGTAAGTTGGGTAGAACATTATATTGAGTGGTAGATGGTGCTAAGCCCATAAAACAAATGCTATATAGAATGAATCCTAATTTTCCAAGGCGTAAAAGAAGAAATAGATAAGTTGCTTGATGCGGGATTCATATTTTTTGTGGAGAATTCAATGGGTTTCTCCCATTGTGATCTCAATAAAAAGAATGGGAAGCTACGCATTTGTGTTGATTACGGGAAGCTCAATAAGGAATAAAAGAAGGATCATTACCCTCTTCCATTTTCAGATCAGATCTTGGATGAAGTAGCGGCCAGAGTGCTATAGTTTTCTTTGATGGATATAGCGGCTATAACCAAGTTTGTATAGCAGAGAAAGATCAGTCAAGACCACGTTCACCACTCCTTGGGGAATGTTTGCTTATAGAGTTATGCCTTTTGGGTTGTGTAATGCTTCAAAGCAACATTCGAGTGTTTGATGAATAGGGTGTTCGAACCCTACATTGGGACCTTCATCAAAGTATTTACGGATGATTTTTGCATCTATGGGAGCAAGTTGGACCACTGCACCAAATGGAGACAACATTTCAAAGGTTAGATGAAGCACAAGCCTCACTAAACCCTACAAAGTGTGTCTTTGGATGTTCTAAAGGAATTTTGTTAGGGCATGTTGTATCCAGAGATGGTATTGCAGTGATGATCGATAAAGTTTCAAAAATCAAAGATTTACCATTCCCTCTTAATAGAAGTAAGTTGAGATCATTTTTAGGCCATGTGGGTTACTATAGAAGGTTCATCAAGAATTTCTCAAAGATTGCATGACCACTAACCCAGCTTCTTGAAGAAGGATGTTACTTATGAACAAGGAAATAAGGCGTATGAAGCTTTTGGACAATTCAAGGAAGCCCCGGTGTCTTCACCTATTTTGAAGAATCCAGATTCGAGCAAGCCATTCATTGTGTACAATGATGCCTCGAGATACAGACACTAGGAAGTACTTTGAGCCAAAAGGATGAAAATGGGAATGAACATCCAATTTACTTTGGGAGCAGACAAATGAGCAAATCTTTGAGGTAAATTATATCAGAATCAAAAAGAGGCTCGCTATCATTTTCTTTGTAAAGAAGTTTAGAAATTACTTGATAGGGTAAAAATTTCTAGTTGTAAATGCATCATCGTGCTCTAAAACATATTGTAAATAAGCCTAACCCATCGGGAGGATAGCAAGATGGATAATTTTGCTACAAGAATTTGAATTTGATATTATAGATAGGCCAGAAAGAAGCATGTCAATGCGGATGCACTCTCTCAAGCCTATGATGGTTTAGGATCATCTTGTGATGATGATGATTTCCCTGATACAGCCTTGTTATCCCTTGACACAATCCCTAGTGAATACATAGATATTTAGAATTATCTGAATGAATTCAAGTTTCCTGATGGTGCCAATGCAAAGACTAAGAGAAAGATTACTCAAGCCAGTCATCCATATTCTATTCTGCATGGAGTATTATTTCGAATAGGACCTGATGGACAGTACAAGAGGGCAGTTGGACATGATCAAGGGAAGGAACTACTAGAAGAATTCCACAATGGTACATGTGGAGGGAACTTCTCTAGACAACTTACAGCAAGAAGGATCTTGGATGCAGGTTATCACTGGCCCACTCTTTTTAAAGATTGTTATAATTATTGTAAGACATGTGATATTTGTCAAACACATGGTAACCGTAAGACTTCATCAGCTCCATTATGTCCTATTCTTCCCCTTGGTCCCTTTGAAAAGTGGGGAATAGACATTGTAGGTCCACTTCCAACTACATCACGCCAAAATAAGTATATTGTAGTTGCCACAGATTATTTAACCAAGTGGGTTGAAGCTAGGCCATTGAAAACAGCTTCCATGGATGAAGTGGCAAGGTTCATGTATGAACGCATTGTCACCAGATTTGGTTGCCCATTAGAAATTGTAACAGATCAAGGAAGCCACTTCATTAATGAGGTGGTAGAAGCCCTAGTCAATAAGTTTTCTATTAAGCACAGGAAGGCAACAACATACAAGCCAAGCACAAATGGACAGGTGGAACGAACAAATTTTGTGTTGTGTCAAATTCTAGCAAAAGATGCAGCCTTGCAGGTACATAAATGGGATAAAAGGATTTATGCAGCATTGTGGGCATATAGGGTAACATCAAAGTCAAAGCAACAGGATACTCCCCATTTCTTGGTTGGCCTATGGCATTTATCCAGCTTCTTCCTATTGAGTTTGATATTCCCACTTTGTGAGAGTTATGAAAAATGAAAGGATGGATGAAAGTGATTCAAGAAAAAGAAAGGTTGGTACATCTTCATTTTTGCTGGAGGAAATGAGAGAAATAGCAAAGGATACAAGCCATAAGAAGAAAATGAAGCAAAAGGAATACTTTGATCAAAAGATCCGGTGGTCTCCATTTCATGTGAATGACTTGGTTCTAGTATATGATTCTAGATACAAAAAAAGAAGACAGAGAAAATTTCTTCCAAAATGGATGGGGCCCTACAAAATAGTAGTTGTGCATGAAAATGGTACGTATCGACTGGAGGAATTGGATGGCACTCCCATTATGAAATGGGTCAACCATGACAAGTTGAAGATTTTCCAAGCACCAGAATAGTCTACTCCAAGGACGGAGTAGAAGCTAGGAAGGGGGACGATGTCGACATTAAAATTTTCCTCTGTAATTTCTATTTCATTAATATATGTATTAGGAATAGGATGTTGTTAAGTATAATTAGTAGTAGCGTCTGATAGAAGATAACGGCGCCGTAAGTATGGTGCCGCCAATAATGTGGAGTACGGTAACAGTCAAAGTACAATATGAATGTTGTAAAAAGTAAATATTTGTCGTAAGTGGTCCGGTAATGTTAAAATGTCAAAGTTTGGGTAATTAGAGAAGTAGGGTCTACATGATTAGGAATTAGAAATATTATATTGGTAATAAAGAAAAGGAGTGAGGTCATAAATATTTTGTGTATTTTATTTGTAAAAAGTCTAAAAATGTGGAACCCATGTAAAATGATAAGGTTTATCTTATCTTAACGAGATAAGCTTACATGTATGAGATAAGAGTTAAGGCATGGAATATGATTCGTCGAGTGGATTTCTTATCCTATCTTAGAGATAAGATGGATAAGCTCGAAGTTCTATAAATAGAGAGGCCACCCCCTCATTTAGCATAGAAAGAAGTAGTGAGAAATATTGTAGGAAGTGTGCGAAGGAAGCCATCGTTTAAAGGTGTGTTGAAGAAGCCATTAAGAGGTGTAATTGTAAAGTTTCTCCCATAGTCTTGGTGAAAGTCAAGTGAAGTCAATAACACTTGAAGTACCTCATGGGTGAGATTGTAACAATTTCATGTTAATATTATAATTTACTTTGATATTTCAGATTTGTCATCATTCTGTCTTATCATAGTCGATGGTATTTTTGTGTTATGTTGTTGTTTTGTTTCCAGATTACATCCACCAAACTAAAGGTTTGCATTAGTAAATAATCATAGCATGAGGAGTTCCCGGTGAAGAATTATCATAGTGCCGGATTGGTGATGACAGTGCCTTTTGTGTTTTATGATTTTTATAGAGATTGTGAATTTCGACATTTTGGTTAGCCCGCTTGCTTTTGATATAGGCTTGACACGTGGCTTTAATTGAGTGGCGATGGAGTCGCGGCTCACTTTTACAATTTTAACTCTTTTCAACAAAAATCTCGAAAACTCAAAGTTCTTCGCCAACTTTCCTCTCTGCTTTGTCTTTTCAACGTGGGCCCAAGAACCCATTAGAGTCATGGATCATTTTATAACTTTAATCCCTCTTTTTGGAAATAGAACCAAAAAATTCCCAAATTGCTTTGATGGCCCGCCTTTGTGCTTTGAATTTTGAAGTGGCCTCAACATTTGAATTTATCCCTTGGTATGATCGGGGCCGTGACTCATTTTATAGCTTTACACCCTTTTGTAAATAAAACAAAATTTCCCAAATGTGCTCCGATAACTCTCCTCTCCACTTTGGACTTTAAAATGGCCATGTGTCCCTTTGCGGGCCTTAGGAATTCTTTTTACATTTTACACCTTTCACCATAATTCCCTAAAACATGAAAAGGGCCCGCCTTTCTACCTTTGACCTTTTAGCCAATCAGGATCCTTCAGGTCCATGGGGCCAATTTGACACTTTTGTAAAAAATAACAAAAATGACAAGTTCGCAGAAGAACCCGTCCCACCGCATCCAATTAGAGATGTCCACGTACCCATGGATGTTGGGGCAAAAATTGACAGGAGGATATGCCTATAAAAGATAAAAAGAAAGGGAAAAATTCCACCATTCATGCCCGAATCAAATATTATTCCTACAGAAAGATAAATGCAAGGAAAACAAGGCTCGACGTGGTCCATAGCCATAGAAAAAGATTGATAAATTCCACACATCCATGAAAGGAGATAGAAAAATGTTTCAAAACGCATAGATTGAGGAATTTTAAATGGAACAGTAGGATTAAAAATGAGTACCAACACTTGGGACCTACAAATTCATTTTTCACAAGAGGGGAATTTTAGGGCGACAACAAGATGACCACCATAACCTTTGAAAAATTACTCTTCCCAACTTGTAAATTTTTTTCCTTAATGCTTGGAAATTTGGTCTCTTGATGCATATTCCCTCTTCTGAAATCTCTGCATGTTTCTATCATGTGGACTGTAGATATGAAATATTACTTGTTGCACTTATCTCAACCCTTTCGATGTCCGATTTGATGAAAAGATTATATTCTAAAATGAAGTAATTACATTTTATTTGGAATTTTGAATTTATCATGTGACTTGTTGAAGCTCATATGTTTTCACTATTCTCTTAAACTTATTCCTTTCCTTCATCTAGATCCTTGGAGTTTTTCTTATTTTTGTAGTATCTCCTGTAACTATCCTCTTCATGGGTTCTTGTAGAGGTTTTTTAATGAAAACTGGAAGATACCCTTGCTTATTTTTTGTGCTTTGATGAAAAATTTGTTCCAAAAACAAGAATTGTTACTTGTATTCTACTTCCTCACTTCTGATTCAGTGTTCCAATGCCTTATTTCTATGCATCATACCTTATTTGAGTAGTTGTTGTAGATTTTGATACTCATTATGTACCTTATACTTGACTGTAATTTGATGAAAACTTTGTTTTCTGCTTGCATTTTCCTTTTCCTTGGAATCTCACAATCTTGTACCATCTAGATTCCTTAAGCCATAAGTGCTTTGACAGAGCTTTGTACTTGTATTCTTGAGCAATTAAAATCCTAAATGATTTCTTTTAGTACAGTAATCATTTATGCAAAATATTTTTGCTTTCTTCATCTCGCTACATGTACCTGATTAAGAAAATAGTTAGAAAATAATTAGGCTTTTTGGCCTCTCTTATGTTCCATTGTTTTTCTTTTCTCTTTCTTCTTCTGTAATGTTTCGGGAATTATATGAGTTGATGTAGAATAATGCTCTTGTTAATTTTGTATTTGTTTCTGATGTATCTTATGTCTGTAACTCATACCTCATGATGTCAGGAGATCCATCTGCATGAAATTAGATAGTACATGAATATGGATCAAAACCTTGAGCTCATGACTGACAATCTTCTTCTTCTATTTCTCAAGTACAATGCCAATGTGGATAATAAGGATGAAGATGAAGTAAATCTGGAGCTGGAAGTGGAGCAACAGAGATGAAAAACTCAAGGCAATGATGGGTTTTTTCATACTCCTTTACTTTTCTTTTCATGCACATGTACCTTCTACTTCAGTAGTTATGAATTGCTTTTGAGTTACATCCCACGGCTTGTGTGGGAAACATTTAAATCCTTTATGAATAAAATATCAAATTCTGGAACTGATTTGTGTACTTCTTTCTACATTTCATTTTATGTATGGATTGTATAATGAACTAAACAACTCAATAACATAATTGGATGTATTTAATCATGAAGGAAAGAAACTTAAAATACCTATAACTTTAGTAATGAACTTTCAACTACTATAATTTGTAACTTTGTTTGTTGTTCCAAAAATTAACATTCCACTTACTTTGTAATTCTGGCCTTCATCAAGCTAATACATCTGTCCTTAGGGATTTTGTGTTTCCTGAAGACAAACATGTAATTGCAGACTATGTGATTTGTTACATTTTGTCACAACACACATATCTCTAAATTACGTGTAGTCATCAATTGCTGCAACCGAAAAAATAATAATATTGTAACGTATTCCCCTATTTAGGTTTAACTCACTAATGCCAGCCATCGTAATGAAGTTTTGAGTTGCCCATTTTTGCACAAGTGTAAAAATTGTCAAAATTTATGGCGATCCTACGGGAAATCCATCTATTAGCTTGTAGAATAGTGCCTTGTTCATTCCATTAGGTGTGGAGTTAAAGCATATAACCAAAATATTCCTTTCTGAAGGTCCAAACCTTTCCAAAACAAACTAAAACTAGGAAAGGATCTGGTAAACCAGATCATGTGCACAAATGCACTTATTGAATTGAAAAACATTGCAATGTGCATAAAATACTTATTGAAAGGGAAATCATACTCTAAAAAAACACTGTAGGATTTTCAATAACAATGTTTAAGAAACATACCATTCACAGGAATGGGAAGTTATTCTCCATTCAACCTTGAAAGCTAAAATGCATTGTGTTCTTTGCAATCTGAAATCATATAAGGACCACTCCAGATTTTGCCCAACTTCATGTGGTTTCCTAGCTTTACACGATCAACATCCCATTTTAACTCAATGTTTCCTTCATTGAAGACTCTGAACTTATCCTTCTTATCAAACGTTTTCTTCATCTGTTTTGTTATGCATAACGAACCAGCAGTGGTTCTTTCTCAAGTAATTCCATTTGATGCAACAAATATAGTGTAGGAAACTCAAATGAGATGGACATTCTTGCCTCTCTTCCATAAACAAGCTTGTATGGTGAATTTCCAACTGATCTTTTAGGAGTCACTCTATCAACGCATAATGATGAATTCGACATGAGATGCCAAGGTCTTTAGTTATCCTTGAGTGTTCTTCTAATGATCCAAAAAATATTCTTGTTAGTACTTTCGGCTAATCAATTACCTTATGGGTAATAATTAGATTAGGTACTTAAATAAATTTTGTGCTTGATAACCCAATTTGTTACCTTTGAACTAAGAAACGCTAAGGCATTATTTGAAATGATAGTCACTGGAACACCAAATCGATAAACTATACCTTCATAAAAGGATAGTATCGAAGTCTCATTAGCCTCTTTCAAAGCTATGGCTTTAGTCCATAGTGTAAAGTAATATATTGCAGTCAAAATCGACTTGTGTCCTTGTGACGAAGATGGATTTATCATGGCAATAAAGTCAAGACCCCACTGTATGAATGGTTTATCCACTGAAATTGGCTGCAAGGGAAGTGAAGCTAAACATTATTTTCCCACAAAGAAATCACATTTCTTACACTTTCTGATCCATTCGAAGTAGTATTTGAATATATTGGGCCAATAGTAACCAATTTTCATAATTTTTAAGGTTGTAGTACGTGCTGAAAAGTGACTTCGTTTAGGTCTTTCTTGGAATTCGAGATAATATTTACTCGAATTCTATCATAATCAATGCATCGCAAAGAAAATTCCATTTATATCTCTCTTAAATAACACACCATCAATGAAAACATAAGGTACAACTTGTAACCTGAAATACCTTTGTTTATTTTTGTCCATACCTTCCAGAGATAAGTACCTTACTAGAATTAGTTAACTAAATAAGTCATCCACCTTGATTCCTAAACTTCTTGACTAAGTTTGGGTTGTTGATTTTTAGTGGTGCCAAAGTATTTGACTACTGATACGTAACTTCAACATGTTGTTCTAGATCATCTGATTTTGCTACTTACTATTTTTCCATATCAGTAATTAGATTCTCACACAAACCTTTACCTCGAAACTGTTTTCATGACATGGATATCAACACATATTCCATAACTTTTGTAATTCAGCTTGCTCTCTTCTCATTTAGCTCTTTGTTCAACAAGAACACTTTCACACTTAGATGAGAAACTAAAACATGTATCTTGTTATTGGAAAGCATGTACTTGAAAATTTTCAATCCTCTAACTACTAAAAGTACCTGTTTTTCAAGAAAGGTGTACCTTGTCTCATAGTCATGCAAACTTTGTCCAAAGAAAGCAATTGACTACTCAGTGTTTTCATCATTAACCTGAGTTAAAATAGTTAAAATGGTCTCAGCTCCAACAAGTGCATACATCGTAAAATATTTATTAAAATTTTGATTTGCAAGAGTAGGAGCTTGAAAAATGGATTTTTAATTGCTTGAATCCTTTTCTCCCTTCGTTGGTCCAAGTGAAAGTTTTATCCTTTTTTAACATAGTTGTTAAAGGCTTAACAAGTGCTGCAAAGTCTGGAACAAATCTTCTAACAAAGTTGATCTTTCCAAGGAAAATATGCAAGTGCTTTCTTATGATGAGGTAAGGATAATTGTGAAATAGCTTTGATTCTGAAAGGATCAATAGCTAAACCTTGTTTAGAGACAATATGACCCAACAATTTACCTTGATGTACTAAAAATAGACTTTTTGGGATTCAAGGATATTCTGAACTTTCTGCAAAGTTAATTTTTTCTCCTTGAAATGCATTAGATGTTCATCAGAATTCTTTGAAAAAATGGTGACATCATCTAAGTAAACCAATATGCATTTATTTAATAAAATTTGAAAATCCATGTCCATTGCATGTTGAAATGTTGCCTTTGGCATTTGAAATATTGAAAGACATTCTTTTATAAGCATAAGTGCCCCATTTAGTGGTAAAGGTTGTTTTGTATTTGTCTTCTTCATGCACAAGGATTTGATTATATCCACTTGTAGCCATCTAAAAGAGATAATCTGTCTGAACCGAAACTATTCTCAAAATATGATCCATATTTGGTAGAGGATAATGGTATTTTAATGAAGCTTTATTAAGGTCTCTGAAATCCACACATAGCCTAATTTCTCCATTCTTTTTCCAAACAGGAACAAGATTAGCTACCCAACTTGAATGCTTAACTGGAAAAATAATACTGATTCGATTAACTTAGATAACTCTTTTCTCATCAATGGCTCAATTTTCAAATTTACAGGCCTTTGCTTCTACCTAACTTGACTTGGAATTTGGTTGTAACTCTATTGTATGCTGAGCTAAAATTGGATCAAACCCTCTCAGATATTGATACTTCAAGGAAAAAAATTCTTAATTCTTTACATAATTTGATAAATGATTGTTTTTCAGCTGAAGAACATACCTTTCCAATAAGTAGCTTTTTTTCGTCATCCACCAAGATTTCTTCATAGTTATCTGTGTGAGTTGAAATCTTTCCTTTTTCCTTTCTTAATTGATCATCAAAACTGAAAATGTATTCTAGAGTGACCAATCCTTGAGGAAACTTATTTGTTTTTAATTGAACAATATGGTCACCATAGAAGTGTTGCAGTTTTTCCTGATTTATTGCAGAAAATTCAGCTTCTTGCTGCAAAAATCTACAAATCTATTTATCTTAAAAAACCTGCCAATTCTCTTCATTTTTAGGCACTGAAGGTCTGATAATTAATTTAATATGTGGTTGTACTTTTTTGTTTTCGATCTATTCTAGTACATCAAAACTATCACCAACTGTTGTAAGTCTATTTGCATGCTTATTTTCAGCTCTTGGGACATATTGAATGTTTTTTTATTATTATTGGCAAATAGTTTTTTGAAAGGGACTATACCCTTGAGTACAATATAGGTCCTAGGAGCTATAATAGGAATGAAAATTAGAGAAAAAAGGATTAGAATCCAAGTATGACAATGAAGCCCAAAGTAGCCAAAAAATATCTACCCAAACAAGACAAAACAACAAAAACTCTGCACAAAAGCAAAGAAAGAAACCGCAGAAAAACATAAAAAAAAAAAAAGAGTAGCTAAAGCACCAACAACTACTTCTTGGCAGCTTTGTTGATGCTGGTTTTGATGTTCTTCCAGGATCTGAACATTCCCAAAGTTGTCATGTGGGCAGTGTCAGTCTTATCCAGCTGATCAATGGTCCTTTTGCTTTCTTTATCATTGCCCCAAAGTGTTGCCGGAACTCCGCTGAGATTGGAGACACTTCTGACATGTTGCTCAATGAATTCCTCAATCGCACTAAAAATGGCCATATTGTAGTCATGACGAGTTTTGGCCTTCCCTAAATGGGAGTCTAAGGAGTTCAGCTTCTTGTAGATATCTTCAATCTGGCTGTTATCAATATCCACCTCCTCCTCCTTCTTCCTCTTTCCTTTCTATTTTGCCAAGTTCTTAACCTCATCCTTCAACAGCTTCATTTCAGCTTCTAAGGCATCCAGCCTTTTTGTAGAGCTCTCCATAGGCACATCTCGGGGACTAGTACTGCTAATATTAAAGAGGTCTCCATAGGGACATATTGAATGTTAATAGCCTCAAAATCATCCATTAAGTCTAAAACTCTATGTTTGTAAGAATTCATCAATGAATTATTACACACTTTAAAGTTTTTTACTTGATTAATAATTAATTCTGAATCTATGAAAACTTGTAAAGTGTTGATACCTCTCTTTCTAGCCCATTGCAAGCCATGAATTAACGCTTCAGTATTCAGCTACATTACAATTACAAGAAAAATACAAACTTAAAGCTGAAAAGTACCTTTCATTTTTGGGGAAGTAAGCATTAAACATGTACCTTTTCCCTTCTTATTTTTAGCTCCATCGAAGTGAAGCTTCCATAGCCCTTCTATTGCTTCTTCTATCCTAGACAACAAGGGAATTGGTGAATTTTCTTCATGCAAGCAATAAACACCAAAAATATTCTTCTACTTCCTTGAAAGGGTCATAAGCATGTTCTTCTTGAGTCTTTTCATCCATGAACAAATTAAGAACACCATCTAGTGTAGAAACATGAGTTGTAACATCGAAATTAGACTGATCTAAAACTAAGTAATTTGCTACAGCGTTCGAAACATGAGGCTCAATATGAAACCTACCTAGAGGCCTTGAATTTATGGTAACATTAGTTCCTTATCATGTAGTAAAGAAAAAAAATGACCAATCTGAAGAAAGATAACATCAAGGTTCATTTTAAGACACCTCTAGAAAGTTAGAGGTGGAAAATACTTAGCGAATATCCCTGAATTGGTTTCAGTGAAAGGCAAATTTGATAGTTTTCTAGAACCAAATTTTAACCAGTTTTTCAAGCCAGAGAGACTACAGATTTTCAGACACTAACACCTCATTGATGCACATCAACAAGAGCTTGCTCACGTCATGTTGACACACGTCAACAAGTTCCATTGACGTGCGTCAACAAGGGCTATTAACATGTTTTAATGACCCTTGTTGACATGTGTCAATGATCCTTGTTGACATGCCTCAATGAATCCTCTTGACACATGCCAACAAGGGCCATTGACATGCATTAGGAAACCTTGTTGATGCGTCAATGGCCCTTGTTGACACATGTCAAGAGGATTCACGACGTGCATCAACAAGGGCCATTGACGCATGTCAACAAGGGTCATTGACATGCGTCAATAGCCCTTATTAACGCATGTCAATGGCCCTTGTTGACGTGTGTCGATAAATGTCATTGACCATGGATTTGTCCTATAAATACCCTCCCATTGGTCATTTTCACATTTACACTTTCGACTCTTGATTTTTTTGTATATAGGAATCCATCATTCTCAAAGACTCAAGCACAACTACAATGGTGACTACAAGTGCATCCCAACTGCAAGCTCAAGACAAAAATCAAGAGGAAAATCTAGTCCTATCCACGGGAAAGATCATCTACAAGAATCCTTTGTGCCCCCACATCCAGAATATTTTACAGATGACTTTCAAATACAAGGATTTAATCGATGCATGTGAGTTTAGTGGGCTCATTAAGATGCCCCATTTCAAAATAGACCAAGATATTTTGAACTACCTTCTCTCATCTTACAATATAGAGGACGACCTATTTTATGTTACTATGAATGATGACATGATTGTTTCAATTCGGTATCAATTGAGCTGACATTCATCGGTTTACGGGTCTTCCATTCAGAAATTTACCCTTTGTTACAACAAAGACAACACTCATCGAAGACAATAAGAAATATCTCGAATCGACATTCGGTTTCCATGTTGATTGTAAGTATAATTCATTTTCATTCATCATTTTTTATTCAGTTTTTGATTGTGATACAATTTAATGTTATATTAATTCCCACTATTTTTGGCATTTGCAGCTCATGTCAATAAATCCAGCATGGTGTGGATACACAAGAAATTGCACACCACTTTCTTGCTACAATGATTTCCTTTTTTCAATCCAGAATAGTTTTGTAGGGTCGAGCAAACAAATATACCAAACTGGGCCATTACATACATTGTTACAACTATCGCAAAACAAAAATTTGATTGGTACACCTTTTTATAAAAAAATAAGAACTGACATAACAAATGCAAAGCTTTTAGAAAAACCTGTCATTTACTCCACAAACTATCTCCTTAGCCTTTATTATGAGGCTCTTTTAAATTTAAAAGAAAAACCAATTCCCACTTGCATGACAAGGTGTTAATGAAGTTGTCAATTCCATTTGAAGAACAACGGTATAAAATATTAAGTTTGTATTTTGACATTACACTGTGCATAGGTATTAACAATTTCTTGTTTGCAGAGAAAATTTATGGAAGCCCTTCCCGAAAAAAGGTGTTATCAAGAGGAAGAGGAGAGCAACACGCGAGGATTTAGGAGATTCCCAATCTAAAATGGAATCTCACTCCTCTCCAAACCCCCAATAGTTTGAATTCGTTAAATGCCAGAGAATTAATACCTTTTCATGTATTATTTACAAATTCCAAATTTGTATTTTCATTTGCCAATTTAAATTTTACCCAATTGAATTGACATATAATTCAATGTTGATGACATTGCTAGGACTTTGACCATACACGTGTTTCAGAAACTCAACCATCTTCCCCAAATCACTCAGTATAGTCACATGCATTTGTATCTTCTCAACAACCACCAATTACTACTCTAACACATTGCCAACCTTAGCACCATAAAAAGCTACCCCTCAAGAACAAGGTACAAGTTTTGAATACTACTTCGTTTAATATTATATTTTTACATTATTTTCTAGTTTTTCATATGTTTTTCCGGAAATTTTTAGCACATTGCAATCCTCCTTCATTCAAATAGCATTGCACCACCGCCCCCACCCCCCTCAACCAATAATATTTAAAATGCCAACTAGAGGATCAATAAAAAGAACATTGGTAAACACATGCCAATTGCTCCAGCCCCTAGCGGGACACTAAAAATTTCCTCCTCCTTTCGAATTCCAACCCTCTCACTTAGTAGCTTTCCCAAAGGTCAATGGGCATATCAATTTTTAATAATATAAATTTAGATGAAGATTACTTGGGCATTGATAGCAATGACCCAACTAGATTTTTCAATACCCGTGAGATGATTCAAGGCCAACAGGTATACTTCAATTTCAACATACTTTACCATATTGAATTACATTTCACTTTAGATTTATTTGTCTGAATCTTGATTAATTTTATCACAAACAGGATCAGGCCACCCAAAGGCGTAAACAAGTAAATGTGTTGATCAATCCAAAATCCCCATACCTCTCCAATGATATCATCTTTATCGGATATAGATGAAGAACTGTTGCTAGCTTTTCCTTTAGAGAACTTAATTGATTATGATTGTCAATCCCATGTCGGTGAATTTATTCTACCCGATATGAGTCATCTCATAGAATGGGATAGAAGTGATAAACTAGTTATTAATGAGATTATTAGTCCTTATGAAAATTATTGGCAAAGGGATAGTTTATACACTTCAGTCCAGAATGAACTCATGCGAGGATGGATTCCTTACTTACCCAAGTAATAAGTGGGATTGTCACATATAACAAAAACTATAAAGATGACATTTTGGATAAGAAATTAAACAAATCAGAAAATATTAGTGCTTTGAAGCCTAGGCATCTTTTAACAAATGGTCTAAGGATAAGGATCTCAGTAGCTTGATTCTGAAATGACGAGAGAGATAGAGCGGTCATAAGTATTATAACTTTCAAACAATATTTTTGTTAATTTAAAGTTTTCTTATTTTAGTAATATGTCTGCAGCGAATAATTTGAAGTAAAATATTGTTTTGGTTAACAAAAAATACAATACATCAAACAGATGATTAAAGAGCACCGATTCGACCACGAAATATTATTCAAAGCTAAGGCAGTAGCTGATCCAAAAAAAATTTCCCATGGAGATGCGAAAAAGCAAGAAGAAAGAATTTTTAAAAATTTGGATAGTGCTACGGAAGATCTCATAAGTTCTGGGGTTATTTTTGTCGTTGGGGAAGAGTTACAACCACAGGCAAAGAAACCATTGGGGAAAGGAGCACAGGAGTTGAAATGGATACAGAAAAAGAGGGTTGAAATTTTTATTATTGAGTGTGGAAACTTGAAATATTGAATTTTATTATCTGGATTTGATAGCCTTTGAAAATTTGAAATACTATATAATCTTTAATTTTATAACTTCCTATATATTATGTATAGAATTTCTAGATTGTATATGGAGTTTATGTTTTTTGGTTTACTTGTAATGATGATTGCATTAGATAGGGATGATGACATATGTTTCTTGTTTACTTGGATTATCATGAATTGTATGTGGACATAGATTTAGCTTCAAGCACGATAATTCTTCTTCTCTAGACATTTAAACTTGTTTTAAGATAATTCTTATTCTCTATACTTGTAATGATATGATCATGATGACATTAGAATGGATATAGATGATGATGAATGATGATAATGGATAAATTTTTTTTTTTAAATGGAATGTGTTAGGATAGAGACATTTCTTTAAATTTAAAATAGATAAATAATTGTTTTAATAATAATTGTAGTGTTAGGATTATGATAATGATATGATGATGAATTTTATGTGGACGTAGATTTAGCTTCTAGCACGATTGTGGATGATGAATTGTATAATGGATCATGGATTATGAATTGTATAATATGGAAAAATCTTCCTCTATAAAATTTGATTGTGTCATTTTATCCCACAAAGTTTAAAAAATATATCAAAGCATTTTGCAAATATAAAAAATAAATTAAACATAATTGTAAGAAATCATGAAAGATGATATGATAGGGTTTAACTTACCTCTAGTGTTTTAGATGGCTGTGAAATCATCACTGGTAATGTGTTAAATCTTTTTTTAAGAAAACTCAACACGAGAAATGGATTAATAGATAGATGGGTGAGTTACCTAACATTTTTAGTCCCGAGAAGTATCAACTTCCTCGGACGGATGTCAACCCACGTTTAAAAAAAAAAATTGTATATGAATAAATGTAAATATATATACCTATAACATCTTTAATGATAACAAGAGCGAAAAAAATTTAAAATGACAAACAATAAGATTAAGGTGAAGAGGATACCTTTTTAAAGTTGAAACAATCGTTATCAATAGCTTCTTCAAACTCGATGTTATCTTCGTAGAGTGTCACAATACACCAATTCCACTCTCGACATTGGGAACAATTGTACTTGTAGCTATATTATTCACATCTCTTATTTCACAAAGGGAACTCCAATGCACAATTTTCTCTGTCAAAAGGAAAGGTTTCCATGGAGTATCGATATACATAACACCTCATGCAACTTTCTAGATTTTTATCCAACTTGTTTCTCGTTTTGATTTTATAAATGATAATGCACTGAAAACCCTTTCATCCACCACAGACCCCAAAATCATTATTTGGCATAAATCATATAATCTAAAATATTCACCGATATCTTCTTGTAAGATAGAACTTTGATAGATTCCTCGTCACATCCTTGTAATAGCACCACTTTCTGAAGGTTTGTCTAAATTTTTATATTGGTTCCTCATTGTTGTTGGAAAATTTGTTGATTGAAATTTTAATAAATTAGCATTCAATATACATTTCATTTCCATACCCTTGAACTCGAAGACTTTGCGAAATGTTCCATTATTGTACCCATGGATTTATAGAAATAATTTCTTACAAAGTCAAGCAAGACCACCTTGAGTATTCCAAAAATTAGGATTCATCACACCCATGGCTTCAATATTTTATCTTTGGAGAAATGTTCTCTAATTTCTTATGATAAGGATTCTAAAATTTTTTAAGCTTTATTCTTGTTTCAACTATAACAAACTCAAAGAGATTATGTGTCATAGGAACATCTTCTCATTCCAATCCTGTAATATCTTGACATTTTTGCAAAATGTGTAGTGGTATGTCCCTCCCATTAACAGTGATGTAGAGGTGATCATGGATATTAAATCTCAAATAGTTACTGGGATTTTAAAGATCTAATAAAGCTTTCCAATTCTTGAAAACAGGTGTATAAAAACTATCTTGGGAACAATACAAGATATCAAGACTTTGACATACCATTTTTCTCATCCGTATAAAATCCACAATATAGATTAATCTCCCCTGTGTATGCTTCATCAGTGTATTGATCTCTTGCAACATTGGAAGAATACCAACCAATGTAAGCAATGTCTCCAAATCAGTTAAACGGAACAAAAAGTCCCTCACCCTATCAACTTCATGACGATATTTTTGCATGAAACCAACCAATGAAGGATACTCCTCACGAACTCTACATGCGGAGTTCATGAAAAGAGATCCATCTAGTCTCTACATATTTTAGAAGTTTTTGCCATTTGTAATTCCAATTGCAAATTTACGGAACTCAAGAAATCACTATGGAATGCTTGCCATATATGCATGAAGTTCTCTTATAAGGTCTTCTAATTTAGCAAATTTTTCGTGGTTGCTTACCATTTTATAAGATAAATTCATTTTGTGAGCCATATAGTGAATTGGTAGCATATATGGGGCCACTGTTGTTTGTAATCTAACACACAACCCTGTTCGGTGACCCTACATGATAGATGCACCATCTGCTCCAATGCATACCAACTTCATAGAAATTTCATAATTAGTCATTCCAGTAATATCTTTCAAATGAGAAACAACTATTTTATGTAGGTTTTCGGAATTATAGTTTTCAACCATTTTCATAACACCCAACAGATGAGGTTTCCTTATATGATTTTCTAAAGTATAGACGTGGATACATACCCATGTATTGTTCTCAACTGTTGTCACTTTATCAATTGAAAAAGAGATAAACTTTGATTTTTTACATTCTCTTTCAAGTCTTCCTTCTCTATCATTGAAAGGCATTTCGCTATTTGCCATCCACTACTTTAAAACTAATGAGACTAAGGTACGTTCAACATTCAATTGTATTGATACAAAACTTTGAAATCAAGGAAATCCAAAATCAGTCTTCCTTTCTTTAGTATGTGAAATAAAGTAGAGAATTGTATGAGTTTTTCATGTAGATTTGTTTGATTCATTTTACCAATTTGCGATGTGATCATTCCTCCCTTTTCCATGAGATGTCTACATTTTTTGTATTCTCGCCTCATAATCTGTTGTGTATCTAACATGCATGCATTTGTTTTCAGTTTTCCACATATGTGTTTTGATTTTCTGGCCATCCGCCCCCATTACAGTCAAATATTGTTTTCCACAATGTTTTTCTATAGTGTCCAAACTTCATTTTCCTTTTTTTTCCTTTCCCAATTTCCACATACATATTGTACATGTACATTCGGATCAAATCTCTTCAAAATTAGATGATTATACAGAGTTCGATAAATGGAAATTTAGCTGCCCATTCAAACTTGTATGACTCGCTAATGGTTTACTGATTCTTGTTTGTTTTCAATGTTTTACTTTTTTAGTAGAATTTTGAGCAATATCAAAATCACCTGGTTTCCTCTTTTGTGCACCAGAATTTGAATTTTATTTTTGTGTTCCATTTTGCTGAGTATTTATATATGTGATATCTTGATGCACTTCTGGTTACACCCCAATAGGAAGAATATCTTAAGATTTGGCATATTATTATAGGTGTCATTTGTTTTATACTGTGTAGAATGCATGTCCACCTCAATAATACCTTCCACACAATCAGTATTTTGATTCTTTCTGGTGGCAACTATATGGTTGTTGGTAGTTTGAATATCTATATCAATAGAGTTTCTAAAATACTTGAACAACAAATTCTTATATTTCTTAGATACTTCTAGGATCTTCACATTCTTAGGAGTAGCACCTTCCATTATTTTGAATAGAGTCTTGCGTCAGCAAAAGAACCAAGTAGCGACTTAATGAGTCGAGTCAAAAATACATCACGCATCAACTATGGTAATCCCTGTCGTGCGTGAACAAGGTGTTAATTGTCTCTATCATGCATCACCAAGGCATAAAATAGCTCTTTCGCGTGTCAACTCTATCCTTGTCACGCATCAATGCTTACACCCTTGTCACATGCCAAATCTCTCTCGTCACGCATCAACAAGGTGTCACCGTGTCGCATCACGCATCAACTCTATTCCTCTCATGCATTAACTACTTAACCCCTTGTTACGCATCTACAATATCTCCTTGTTGTGTTTCTTTAATACCTCTTTGTTATATGTCAACTATATCCTTGTCGTGCATCAACAACTAACCCTAATAGGCTAACATCAATCTCTAGTGCTTAAGAGTATGTGAGTTCAAACTTCATGGTATTGGTAATTTGGTAAGATACTTGTGGTAGTACCGTAGTATACTACCCAGTGAATCACCTAGGTTTTTATAGGAGATGTTTTCAAATGAAGGCGAAGCCGACCCCCCAAAAAATATATACTGTAAATTTTAGGCGAACAGGACACCGACCCGCTCCGAAAAAATCACCTTTTCAAATTTTCCTAAAATGATTTTTTTCCATATTACAAATATTCACCACTAAAATTATCCCTGGATAACATCATATTTTTGCTATAAAATCTCATGATAAACATAAGGCAAAATAGGGAGGAAAATCTACAACAGTCACATCTTGTAGAATTGTAACGTTGGGACAAACATGTAAAGTTACTTCCAGGTTTCTAATAATACCAACTATATTAGTTATTTTCCCGTCTAGCTGTAACACACTTTTCTTTGTAGGCTCATACTGTAGGCCCAATTTTTCTATAATTGCTTTTGGCATAATTGTGCTACTTGCACCACTGTCAACCATGCAGTTATGAACTAAATGGTCTCTAATAATTAGAGATAAATAAAATGGTGGTGGCTTCTTGATATCATGAGAATTTAAGACCTTTTGAACCATCCATTTAACTTCTTTAATGCGGTCTTGTTCCACTATTCCAAGGACCATGTCTACTTTCTAGACTTCCTTTTCTATTGGTTTTGAAGAAATCTATAGCTTAGCAAGTTCATGAGAAAGTAGCTCCGTTGTCTTGGAATACTTAGAGCATCCCACATTGAGATATTAACATTATGATTTTTCATTACATCAACAATGTTAAAAGAAGCAACAATTTTGGAAACAGATTCTACTGTTTTAGCATAGACTTTGGCAAAAATTGACTCTGCTTCAACTGCTCTTGATATCTGAGGTATAAACAATCTTCTTGGATTAGGTTGTAACTATTTTTGCTATTCTTTACCAACTGAAACACCTGCTATTTTTTTAGGAAAAAAATATTATTTACTAATTTCTAGTCTGTGCCTACTATTTTATCATAAATTATAGGCAGAATAGGTTTGTTTTGATACTTTTGACTTTCTTGAGCCTTTTCTTGGGCCCTAGTAGTAACTGCAATAAAATCATCTTCACTAAAATTGACCAAGTTTTGTTTAGGTGATTTTTGAACATGAGTTTCTTGTTACCCACCCTCCATTTGAGGCATGAACAATGTTTCAGGTTGAGGTTGTGTAACAAGGCTTATATTCAAGAATGCATTTGGAAAATTTGCAGCTGTATGAGGTTGATTACAAGGTTGGCACCATTCTTCTATAGCCATATTAATTGGGACTAAAGCGTTAGATGAACTAGGAGATTTTGGGTCAAATTTCCTTGGCTGATATGGTTGTCTATAATTTTGATTCTATTGATAAGGCTTCTTATTCTGCTTGTTTTGCTGATAAGGAGCTTGATAAGGCCTACTAGGTAATGCAAGTCTATTTTCAATCAACGTTAGCTTATTTCCCATAGTATGTAAATATTTAAACACATCATATTATGGGGTTAAAGTATCAGGATCCAAAATGGTAATAGGATGTGGGATAGGGGCCAAATCTACTACAAAAGGCATTGAAGGCCTTGGTGCTAATTTTATAGCTTGAATAAGACTGTTTTCAACCTTTATAGCAATATCATAAGCTACCGGGAGAGTGTCACCTCCCATAGACTGAATCATAGTTGAGATATCACTATTTAAGGCTATAAGATAATAAATAAAAGCATGGTCAGCTTGAGGCTTGACACTAGCTAGAATTCTTTCCCAAGTTCTAGAAAAACATATGTTGAAACTAGCCATAAACTCATGAGGAGATATCTTGATTTTAGACAACTATTCTATGAGGGATAAATGATCAAAATGGTCTTGAAATTACTTCAAAAATTTCTCATCTAACTCATCCCAAGTTCTTATACTCCAAATCTCTAAGGTTATATACCATTGCAAGGTTTTACCTTTAAAGGATGTAGCTAAAAGTCTGAAAGATACATCTTCGTGAGTTATATTATGAACAACACAAAGGGATGCAACATCTTTGATGTACTGTAGGTGTAACCTATTTTTGCCAATGAATAAAGGTAAATTTTTCATGGCAGAATTAGTAATATCATGATAAATCGGGATTACTAATCGACCGCCATTAGTAAAGGTTACAAAATTCCTAGGTGGTTGAATAGCCATTAGAATAAATGAAATCGAACAAAAATATTTATACATGGAAAAGGAAGATTAGGAGGGTTATTAAAACAAGGCCTATTCTAAGTAGGGTTTTACCAAATATTCTTCTTCTTACGAGAATTCAAAGGTAAATAAATAAACTCGAAGGAATTCCCCTTACCGATGATCTTGTAGTCACTTTAGGCATGGAACATGCTGCAAAACTAGTCTGAAATCAACCTTACAGATTCGCCAAATAAATCTTTAAATCTTTAGAATAAGTTGTTGCATCTTGTTGCTCCAAAAGTAACTTTTCTTTATTGTAAATTATCTATTGTAAACTATTGCAATTCGATTCATGGTCCCACCGAGCATGCCAAAAATTGTTATCTCTTGAAAGTGCACCCTATAGAGAGATGACTATAGGGGTTCTAAGCTTGCTCTAGATCTATCTCTTTCATAGATACAATGGAAACACCTCAGGTTTATGGGTATACCTATTATTGAGGTGAGTCTCTGGTATCAAGGTTGGTTCCTTTTTGATGTATCCTAAACTAATTTTAAGGCTGTAAATGAATTAAAAATTGGGATGATACACCACACTTGTTGAGGGATTTGAGTGGGTACATGCAAAAATAATTTGAGAATGGATTCTGGATGCACAAACCAATAGTTTTTAGTAGAATATTAAGGCCAAACACTTGATGTATTGAGGGAATGATTCACAACAATACTGTTAAGATAAACATGCACACTAATATTATGTAGATATTACTAAATTCACAAAGAAGGTAAGATGATTAATCGGGTAATTTGACATCCGGAAGAAATAATAAGGTATACACAACACCGCAAAATAATTCGAAAGGCATAAATCAATTCTCATCTAAAATTTGTATTTGCCCATGCATGCTAATTTTACACCTTTATCATGAATAAATAAAGGAATCAAAATAGCCATGCTAATACAATGAGGCATTAATAGCCTTGATTTTAAAAATACATCCCAATCAAACTATAGTTGAGTGATCTATTTTTAACAAATTTAGATGAATAATTTGGTTAATAATATCCCGTACTTGTGTGTAAGTCTCCTCCAACATGCATACAATCTCTGTCTTCTAGTGCTTTATGCGAAACTTTCAATTTCATCTAGTTGTAGTGATAATATTAGCACTTTAATCATGCCCTGGATACACATACAAAAATCATGTGTGAACAAAAATAAATCCTTTATTTACAATACTTGGCAAAATATATACCCATGCTGTGGGGACAACTTGTGATGTGCACATGTTCAAATTTGTGTTCTTGTAGTTCATGGGGCCACCCAGTGCACATGTGAAGTAATATGCTCCTTTTTTGTTAAAAATAATGTAAATTGGTAATGGATAAGGTTTTGACTTGGTAAGGCATATAATTCTTGTTTGAATTTCACTCCACTCAAACACATTGATTTGGTCTTATTTGATAATAATCATGGCATATGTTTGGCTTGATTAAATTCAAGGGGATCTTTATTATTTTGAATGACCACCTTCATGTTAAAACACACCTAATTATAATTCTCTGTCTTGAAGACAATACGTGGCACAAAACTTGTTTTGAATGATATTCGGGTACCTTTTACAAAAATTAAGGTTGAGACCTAACCACATGGTTTACTTGACTAATCATGGGATAAATGATAATACTGACCTCTTTTGATAATCATGTGGCTAGAAATTGCATATACTATAGTTTTTCTTTTAATCATTGGATGATCATTATTGTCAAAATTTGGATTTTTCAAAACATATAGTATATGGTTTAGACCTTAGTCGGAGTAAAAGAAATGATTCACTTTGGATAATTGGGCTGGCCCCTTCTAATGCTTGACTCACCCATTCACATATGTGTTGGTGGCAATTAGACTAACCTAGGTTAAATTACATTGTAACCCTGGATTTGCATTGATAGTTTTAATTGAACACTAGATGTTGATTCATGTACTAGATTCATCTCTGATCATTGATCTTAAGATCCATGATTAAGGTTTGCACTTCATAATAAAGATGGTCGATGATACTTGAGCCGTTGATATCGTACATATTGATATGAGCCATCCATTATCTAAAACATGGTGACCTGGTGGTTGCATTGTGAGTTAGCATTTAATGTTGATTGAAATTGGGCCTTTGATCCCTATACCATTGTATCTCAGTCATTCAACCTTTAACCCTAGTTAGCACGGTGAGTTAGGTTTGCATGGTTTTTGAGTTGACTGGGTAAATGTGTGAAACCTATCTCATTTTTCATTTTACACTATGGAAGGATAGGGTGAAGCCCGAATTTTTTTTTCAAACTACCATTAATTTATCTTAAGCTTGGTTCCTCTCTATAAATTGGCTTTTGAGGTCCGAATATGTGTATTTTTACATCATTTTTTCTCTTCTTGAGATTCTAAGAAAAAATTGGTAGAGGTGGTCATAGTTACTATAGGTTCGAGCTCTCTTTATTCATTTCTTAATAAATTTGTCTTCTCAAGACAAAATTCTCCATTTGAATCTTTGTGGACTCAAATATTTATGATTCTCGAGCCTCTACAAAGTTTCTATAGATTTTAGAGCTCGATCTCTTTGTTATTTTTCTCCATGAGTGGCAATGTGACTTTTAACTAGCATCATTCTAGTGATTTTCTCTTATTTTGAACTCCTTATGTTCATTGTTTATAAGGATAACATTATGCGTATTGATTACTTGCATATGTACACCTCCGTTTTGTTCTTTTCTTCGTCCGGCACACAAAAATCAATTCTCATTTAAAGGGCTAAACTAGAAAAAATTGCTTCCAAAGACTCATGTATCTAATAAGTCCTTCGTGATTTGCAATTTCTCACAATATATAGCCAAATTATTCACCCATCCCATCCTAAAAATAGACTAAAATTTTTACGCTCCCATGCATGCTAATTTTACCCCTTTATCATGAATTAAAAAAGGAATTAAAATAGCCATGCTAATACAACGAGGCATTAATAGCCTTGATTTCAAATATACATCCTAGTCAAACTGCAGTTGACTGATCTATTTTTAACAAAGTTGGATGAATAATTTGGCTAATAATATCCCTTGCTTGCTGTGTAAGTATGCTAATAATTTGGCTAATGATCTAGTGCTTGATGTGACACTTTCAATTTGATCCACTTGTAGTGATAATATTAGCACTTTAATCCTCCCCTTGGATGCACATGCAAAAATAAATCTCTATGTGAGAAAAAATAAATCCTTTATTTGCAATACTTGGAAAAATATTCACCCATGATGTGGGGACCACTTGTGATGCACACATGGTCAATTTTTTTGTCTTGTAGTTCATGGGGCCACTGCGCACATGTGAAATAATATCCTCCTTTTGTGAAAAATAAGGTAAATTGGTAATGGATAAGGTTTTGACTTGGTAAGGCATATAATTCTTGTTTGAATCTTGCTCCACTCGAATACATTGATTTGGTCTTCTTTGATATTAATCATGGCATATTTTTGTCTTGATTAAGATCAAGGGGATCATTATAATTTTGAATGACAATGTTCATGTTAAAACACACCTAAATATAATGATCTGTCTTCAAGACAATACGTGGCACAAACCTTGTTTTGAATGATATTCGGGTACCTTTTACAAACATTAAGGTTTAGTCCTAACCACATGGTGGACTTGACTAATCATAGGATAGATAATAATACTCATAACTCTTTTTGATAATCATGTGGCTGGACATTGCGTATACTATTATTTTCAGTATTTGGATTTTTCAAAACATATAGTATATTGTTTAGACCTTAGTCAGGTCAAAGAAATGATTCATTGGATAATTGGGCTGGCCTCTTCTAATGATGGCTCATCCCTTCGCATATGTGTCGGTGGAAATTGGACTAAATTGGGTTAAGCTACATTGTAATCATGGATTTGCATTGATAATTTAAATTAAACACTGACCATTCATGCATGCACTAGCTTCATCTCTCTCGATCGTTGATCTTAAGATCCATGATTAGGGTTTTCACTTCGTAATAAAGATGGTGGGTGATCCTTGAGCCATTAATATTGTACATCTTGATCTCGAGCCATCAATTATATGATCCTTGGTGACTTGGTGGTTGAATTGTGAGTTAACATTTAATGTTGATTGAAATTGGTCCTTTCATCCCTCGTACCATTGCATCTCAATTGTTGATCCTTTAACCCTTGTTGGAATGATGAGTTAGCTTTTGCAATGTTATTGAGTTGACCGGGTAAATGTGTGAAACCTATCTCATTTTTCATTTTACACTGTGGAAGGATAGGGCAAATCCCTAATTTTTTTCCCAAACCGCCATTAATTTTTCTTTGAGCTTGGTTCATCTCTATAAATCGGCTTTCTGAGGCTCTACGAATATCTATATTTTTACATCATTTTTCTCTTCTTGAGATTATGAGAAACATTTGGTAGAGGTGATTGTAGTTATTGTAGGTTCAAGCTCTCTTTATTCATTTCTGAATAAATCAGTTTTTTGAGCATGAAAATTCTCCATTTGAAGTTTTTGGACTCAAATATTTTTGATTCTCGAGCCTCTATGAAGTTTTTGTAGATTTTAGAGCTCGGTTTCTTTGTTATTTTATCTCCATGAGTGGCAATGTAACTTTGAAATAGCATCATTCTTGTAATCTTCTCTTATTTTGAGTTGCTTATGTTTATTGTTTCTATGGGTAAGATTCAATGTATTGATTACTTGCATTTGCACACCTCCATTTTATTATTTTCTTCGATCCGACACTCGAAAAATCTTTTAAAATTACATGATTCTTGTGATTCTTGGTTCTATGGCACATTTCGATCTTGAAAAGGTTTCGGTCTTCACTCCTTCAACACTACTCTCGAGGGTTTTTCGAAGCTTAAATAAGTCTGGTAAGTTTGTTTTCATTTCAAATCCTTCTTTTTATGGTCTGTGGCTATCTTCATGATAGATTTGATCCTTCTAAACTAAAGATATTGCTTTTATTTTAATAATAAATAAGAGGTTTTAGTATATGAGATTCACACTTCTCGACTTTTCCATGCTTTGATAAATTGAAATGTTTCTTCCGATCTTCTTCTTTTTGGAACCGAGTTTCTCTGTCTATGTTATTTGTTAAACCCAAGTTCGAAACTCGTTATGGGCATCTTACTTTCTTTGCATTTGATAGAAATTTTAGAGTAGAAATTCAAAACCGCATCTGGATATTTTTTTATTTCTGTATTCGTCTTTATTCTTCAAATCTATATGTTTTCTTGATGTGGGTATTCGATTTATTTTATTTTTTCCTGCAACTATTTCCCCTTTATTGATCTATTATTTCCATTAAAATTATTTCTCGAGCTCTACCCAGATATGGGTATGTAATTTTAGCATTCTTCAAGATCGGAGCTCATTTTTGTTTCTCTAAATGCCTTGAATATTCTTCATTTGTGCATTTGTCTGAGCTTTGACCTCGGGATCTTATGGGTTTTTGAGTTATGTGATATTGCTGAAATTTCAAAAGAGGTAGAATGTTAAACCTTTGATCTTTTAGTTCACACAATTTTCTTTCAGACATGACTATATTAACTTTAAGAGAATGACTGATAATTTCATTTTGATAGTTTAAGAAAGATTATTGTATCTTCTTCGAACTTTACGATCATTTTTGATTCCCTACTATATTTATTTTAAATCTTCATCATCATAAATCTTTGTCATTCTATTTCTTTTGATTTCTCTCGTATTTGATTTGATTTGAACATCCAGCTATTTAATTATTCTAGGATGAATGGAGAAGCTTGATCATTTAGTTCGAACTCGTACTAAAATTTATTGATGTCCCTACCGATTTCTTATTCTCTTAGATGAAAACTACAAATCAAAAAATTTTCTTATTCTTTTGGATATTTTGCACAACTTTAATATTCTCAAGTCTTGAAAAGCATTGATGAATATCTTTTAGAAACTTTCAATCTTGGGTTTGTCTTTTAAAACCGAAACTAGTCACTCTCAAAAATTTGGTTTCAATCGACATATTGAGCTCAATTCTATTTATTATGCATGATAATGATGTTTGATCTTCATGAATGAGGAACTTGTATTTTGATTATATTGTATCTAACTCTTTTTATGATGAATTTCTTTGATTGAATCTTCAACAACTATATGAGGTTTTTGGGCTTCTTTTCAAATCTGATACAAGTATTATAATTGTTGTTGCATGACTGGTTGTTCATGATTTCTGTGACTCACTTTTCTTAAGCATTTGTAACTCTAACTTATTCATCATTGATAATTGTTCTCCCAGAAAATTGGGCTTTCACTTGATGGAATTGAATTTTTTTGTAAATTTTATGATTCTGCAAGTGTTTTGATTAATTGAAGTTGAAATTGAACCATAAAGATGAATTCTAATCGCAACATGCATTTTTCTCAAGCAAAGTACTTCATTCACTATATTGATTTTCTACACATGAAAAATTGCATCTAATGCATTTTCTAATTCTTGAGAAGTTGTATTATTTAAATCGCCACGAGTTTTGAATTCTAAAAATGTCCTTTTAAAAAAGCATTGTTGAGGAACTTGTGAATGGTTACTTCTGTAGAGATATATCAAGGTACCATGCTGTAAATATTGATTTTTGTTCATCTTCAAATTGTTTCTTTACATTCCAAAGCACTTTAGAAGAACACCATAACCTCTGAAAAATGACTCTTCCCAACTTGTAAAAGACTCCCTTCTTCTGAAATCTCTGCAATTTTCTCTTAGGGACTGTAGATATGAAATATTACTTGTTGCACATATTTGATCTCTTTATAATCTCTGATTTGATGAAAATATTATATTCTGAAATGAAGTAATTGCATTCTATTTGGAATTTTTAATTTATCATGTGACTTGTTAAAGCTCATATGTTTTCACTATTCTCTTAAACTTATTCCTTTTCTTCATCTAAATCCTTAGAGTTTTTCTTATTTTTGTGGTATCTCCTGTAACTATCCTCTTCATGGGTTCTTGTAGAGGTTTGTTAATGAAAACTTGAAGATAACCTTGGTTATTTTTTTGTGTTTTAATGAAAACTTTGTTGCAAACATAAGAAATGTTACTTGTATTTTACTTCCTTACTTCGATTAAGTGTTCTATTGCCTTATTTTTATGCACCATACCTTATTTGAGTAGTTTTTGTAGATTTTGATACTCATTATGTACCTTATACTTGATTGTAATTTGATGAAAACTTTTTTTTTGCTTGCCTTTTCCTTTTGCTAGAATCTCACAATATTGTACCATCTAGATTACTTAAGCCATGGTTGATTTCACATGGCTTTGTACTTGTATTCTTGAGCAACTAAAATCCTGAATGATTTCTTTTAGTACAGTAATAATTTATGCAAAAGATTTTTTTCTTTATTAATCTGTTACATGTACACCGCATTGATTAGGAAAATAGCTAGAGAATATTTAGGATTTTTAGCCTCTCTTATGTTCCATAGTTTTTTCTTTTCTCTTTCTTCTTTAGTAATGATTCTCGGGAATCTGTATGAGCTGATTTAGAATATTTCTCTTGTTAGTTCTATATTTTTTTTATGTATCTTATGCCTACAACTTATACCTCATGTGTTTGGAGATCCATCTCGCACGGAATTAGATAGTACAAAATTATTGATCAAAACCTTGAGCTCGTGATTGATAGTCTTCTTCTTTTGTTTTTCAGATATAATGCCAATGTGGATAGCGAGGATGAAGATGAAGTAAAGCTGGAGTTGGAAGTGGAGCAATGGAGATGAAAGAAACTCAAGGAAATGATGGGTTTTTTGTACTCCTTTACTTTTCTTTTCATGCACATGTACCTTCTACTTTAGTAGTTATGAATTTATTTTGAGTTACATCCCACGGCTTGTGTGGGAAACATTTAAATCCTTTATGAATAAAATATCAAATTGAACTGAGTTGTGTACTTCTTTCTACATTTCGGTTTATGTATGGATTGTATAACGAAATAAACAACTCAATAACATAATTGGATGTATTTAATCATGAAGGAAAGAACCTTAAAATACCTGCAACTTTAGTAATGAACTTTCAAATACCGTGAAGTCTCAGAACTCTATTTGTTGATCTAAAAATAAAAATTCCACTTACTCTATAATTATGGCCTTCATCAAGTTGATACATTTGTCCTTAGGGATTTTGTTATCTCTCGATGTGGATGTTTTGAAGCTTTTAACTCCATTTGAATGCCTTGAATTGTTTGTAGAATCCATTTCATGTCCCTCTTGAAAGAAGTCTACCATGGAAGCTTGAGAATGGTTAATTTATATTTTTATGCCTTTGAAAATCCAAATCCATGGTGAAAAGATGCTCGGAACCATGATTCACTTGTTTTTGTTTCAAATTTTTTTCATCCTTAGCAAAAAAATGGGTTCTGGGCGTGAATGGTGATTTTTGTATTTTTGATGGTCTGATGGGTGTCTTTTTCTGTCAAAGTTATTCCTAGCATTCAGTGGTCATGTGGCTTCTTTTTGGTTGGTAGGGGATGATGGGAAAATGCTTTAACTTATCACTTTTTTTTTTTTTGGAAAAAAGGAAAATTTGGTCCCGTAGCTCCACTCAAATCTGATTGGTTCTTTTGGTGCTTACGTGGCTTCTTCTAATTGGATGGGGGCGTGAGTGGGTTTGTTTTTTCAACTTGTTCTTTTGGCTACTTTGGAAAAAAGTTTGAACCCCCCGCATGGCCCTGCCAGGCTTTGATTAAAGCAAATTTTAAGTGGTAGGGAAAAAGTCTTACTTTGACCCCACAGGAGGACATGTGGCAAAGCTAATGGCAGAGATGTGGGCCTTTGGAGGTAAGTTGGATTTTTCCCTTTTGGAAAAATGGAGTAAAATTCTAAAATGGAAGCATGCCCCCACCAAATCATTTTGAAGCCTTAAGGTTTTTGAAGTTGCACCATAATGACATGGAGCTGCGCTCATCCAAGGTCTCAACTTTTGGGAACATCTCAAGATGTGCCATTGTGACACATGTAGCATTTGAAAAGTCAAAGGGGTGGGGAAGTGGACCATCAGAGGAAACTTGGATTTTTTTGCCTCTTGTCATCAAAAGGATTAAAATCTCAAAATGGCCCACAAGCCCTGAAAAGAAGGAGGTCAAAGTTGGTGTTGAAAATGTCAAAAGGCGGGGAGGTGGGCCATCGGGGGAAACTTGGATTTTTGCCCCTGATCAAAAATGACTAAAATCATCAAAAATGATGGCCACATGGGCCTGATAGAGAAAAGTCAAAACTTGCTCAGTCAATGGCGGAGTGCGGACCTTTGGAGGAAAATTGGAAAATTTTCCTTTTGTGGAAAAAGGAGTTAAAAGTGAAAAAGGAAGCGTGGTTCGATGGGACCCACATTGGGACATGTGTCAGGCCCATTTTTCAAAGGGGCGGAGTGCAGGGGAAAACTTGGAAAATTTTCCTTTTCCAAAAAAAAGGTGAAAATAGTAGAATTTGGCCGGTTCCTTTGGGACCCACCTTAGGACACGTGTTGAGGCTCATTTCTCAAGGGGGAGAGAGAAAAAGAAAAATGTGAAAATTTTACATTTTTCCAAAAAGTTGTAAAAGGAAAAAGGAACCCAGCAGGCCCGCTCTAAATTGGATCTCCCATGTGGATGGTCCAAATTCAAAATAGAAATCAATTGAGTCTCCACATGCCAAATGAATGAGGAACATTATGTATCTGTAATTTTTTTGCTTTTCACTCTCCGAGCTCTTGAAGTGTGAGTGAATCTTCATGATTTCTGATATTTCTTGCATGCCAAATAGGGAAGGGGAGTTAATTTGATATCTGAGTTTGGTGAGGAAGATTTGGGGATGTATTTTTCCATTAAGATGAGATCTGACCTCTGGGCTCGATCTGATCTTCCATTTTTTCCTTCCCGAGCACGCAAAGAACCAGATTTGATAGATTAGGGGTGGAAGTGGTTGGTGAGTAGAGGGAAAAGTGATCTACTAGAAGAAGGAGTTGAATGTGGGAGATATTTGAAGAGATCCACCCCTTGAGCACTGATGACAAATTTTTTTACAGATTTGATTCTGGGAATCGTGATCGAGATCATGGCGAAAGCCTTTGGTGCATTCAATGTTTTAGTTTTTTTGGGGGAAAAGGCCCTGTTGTAAAATGTTATAAATAGGCATGATTTTTTATGAAAAGGGTTGGGAGTTTGTGAATGTAGAAGTGTTAGGAGTCAAAAACGATTTCCTAAGAAAAAAGCTTGATAGAGCCCAGTCTTTCGAGAAACTATCTGAAGAAGCTTTTTATCTCTCTTTGTGTTAAATTTGATCATGTCAAGGTGGTTGTGAGTGTACAGCCATTGACAAGCTCTGAGATTGTTTGAGAAACTTTCCCCTGTTGATAAATTTAACCAAACTTGAGTTAATCTGTGTTATTCTTGGAAAAAATTTTGTTTTCTTCATTTTGAATGTCTGCAAGTAGTTTTTTCTTGTTCCTATTGCATTCTTACATTGAAATCTATGTGAATCACACAAGATCTTATCCTTGTGATAGTTTGGTGGCATTTGTAATTTCATTTATCAGAAGAGCTTTCATTTGATAGTGAAATAAACAAATTTAAAAATCACTTGTGACTCTAGCATGACTATAAGATTATTTGTTAGCCTTTGAGGGTATCTTAGGCATGATGAAACAAAGATTGATAATGTTTAGTTAAGTTTTTCAATTTGAGCCTTCATTTTGGATCCTTGAAGTTTGTGTGAAAAAAAGTGTTGATTGGGCCTCCATTGAAGCACATATTCTAGTTAAAGGAACATCCTAGCTACTCTGAAAGCATTTTGTTGTTTGAAGTTTCCATTTTTGTAAAAGTTCTCAAAGATTTGGTATAATCAACTTTATCCTACTTCACCTCCCACCAAAATTCATTAAAAACAACTAATCATACCCATACTACCCCTGTTTGTCATGTATGTATACAAATGCATAATTTTTACTACCAAAACATGCAGAAACAATCAGGTTTTCATTGTCTTTAGTGGCCTGAACCTTGCCTAGAAAATATCTCCATTATCTAGAGTGACAACTCGTGAGAGTTAGGTTTTGTTGCATTGATCATATTTTCTTCAAGGTCTTCTTAATACTTCACAAGGAAGGACATCTCCATCTCCTCCATAAACAACATAGGCTACAAAAGGGTCCTCTCACCTTGGTTGAAAGGCACAACCATAAAGTAGTGAGGATAGGTCAAATCCTCTTGAGGGTGCTACCCATTTCTCCACATCTGAGTGACAAAGAGCAAGCTACATTTCATCCCCGGCTACAAAATGACACACACTACATGCTCTGCTTGTCTCTAAGCTTCTGGTCAACCTATGATGCTGCTCAACTTTTGAGGGAGAATCAATTTGGGTACCAACACCTGCATTTTCGGGGGATTCTAATTTGAGGGACATTTGTACCATTAGTTCATTGTCATTTGGACATATTGTGGTCATGCCATTTTCATATTTAGACTAATACAGTTTTTTAAAAACATCATCTTATATGCTTAAGAAGATTATTTTAAGGAACAGTAAAACACTTCTGTTGTGTGTAATTATTTTAGTTTCCACACCTAGTGCACTAGCTTTCATTGATAAATATGGGTAAAGAAAATTCAGAATCTTTCCATTTCTAGTTTCTAGTGTTGACAGACATTTGACAGATCATATTTTAGTGCATTTACACAACTAAGGTGGAAATCCTTAGTGGTGACTCCTGTTGATCTGATTCTTGATGAGTACCAGTGTCTTAACCTCTTTCAAGTGAGATTTGTTACTAACCTTTGAAAATATGGAAGGAAGAAGGTCTTTCTTTGCTAGGGATCCTGCTAGGACATTATTTCTAGAGCTAGGAAAAGAAAAGTTAGAAGGAAGAAAATCTGGAGAGTTGTTGGAGATCAAGTAGACAAGAAAAGGGATCTCCATTGATGAAAGTGATCGGCCTATTATTGAAGACTAATTCAAGTGCTTCTGAATCAGGTAGCCTCTTTGTGGAATTGAATTCTCCAATTGGAGAGGGGCCTTCATTTGATTTTGAAAAGTTTTCTTCTCATTCTACCCCCTGTCTTTTCAGAAGTTGATAGGGATTTCAAGAAACAAGGCCTTTAGGGGATATCCATTTTGAAATTTATACTCCTTGTGTTTCAAAGACCCTCTTCCCCTTATCAATTTGTCACCCCTCTAGGTCACCTCCTCAAAACAACATGGCCTTGCCCCCACCTAGACCCCATTTGTTGTAAACACCTTTGGTCCTATAAATTTTATAGGGATGGTTGGTTATCCAAATGTAGTTCCCAGGATGTAAGAAATAGATTACCAAAGTTCCAAGGAAACAATGCTATAACTGGTGATCAACATCTAAAGATTTTTATCAATATGATGGAAGACTTTGAGATTGAACATGAAGATGTATATATCAAATTGTTTATCCATACTTTGGAAGAGGATGCAAGGGACTGGTATAAAGCTTTTCCAGATAATTCCATTGATTCCTGGACCGAGATGAATAATGCATTTAGATTGTAGTATGGTGATAGAACTGACCCTAGATTTCTTTTGATAGAATTTGAAAACATCAAGAAGAATCCTAATGAGTCAGTACATGATTTCAACACAAGGTTTAATAAGACCTTGAGGAGATTTCTGTTAGGATAAGGCCATGTGATGAATCATGTTTGATCAAATATTCAGATGCATTTGATAAAAAGGTTGCTTACTACTTGAGGGAAAAAACCCTACTAATTTGAGGTAGGCATTCACCATGGCCTTGCAAATTGAGAATAACATCAAGGCAATTGGAAAGCCTCCAAAAAGGGAGGGTGTAAAACTAATTAACCAGAAAATCCTCAAACAAGTAAGGCTGTTGATTTGGAGGAAGTTGTGAAAACTTTGGCAGGGGTTGTCAAAGAAATATCATACAAATTAGCCCGGGAAGAAAAAGGGATTGGGTAGAGTTCACAAGGTCAACACAAGCAACAAGGCCAAGACAGGTTTACAAATCACCAAAGATATGATGATAGAGGCAAGGGACCTGTTGGATTTGGAAATAGGTAGTCCCAAGCTAGGGAAAATAGAATGGTACCTGATCCTTTGGTTTACCAGAGTTGTTGTTGTGGAGGAGACAAATGTCATTGATTGGTGTGACAGATGTTTCATGCCCCATGCTCCATGTGAGGAAGATCAGCAGAAGAAGAAGAAGAAGTTGATGATGATAATGATGATGATGTTTGCATGATGGGTTGCTCCACAAGCTCACAACAAGGGGAAACTTCAACTGAGGTAATAAGTGCTAGAACTACTGCTGATTTTTGGGATTGCATCCACCGGGTACCTATTCTTCCTCCCTCTCATACTTTAGAAGTAGATATTGTACAAGATTTTGAATTTCCCAATAATGACTTTGAATATTTAAGGGCTTTAATGATAAAGAAGTATGATGGAGGCATCCCATCTATGAGGAGGATAGGTAGTTGTTGATGAATGTTGTTGTGGCTCAAGAAAAGGAACACAACACAAGAAGTAGGGTTGTCAAAGGGATAGGGCCTCAGGCCAAGCCAAAAACTCCATTACTTTCAAATATTCCTAAAGAGGCTCCTAAGAAAGATGCATCTGCCAAGGGCCTTGCTGTCCCAAAAAAAAATCATACCCCTCCTCATGCCCAAGTTGTCAAAAATCATGTGCCATCTAATGAGTGTGTCAACCTTCCTTCCAATGTTGCCTTGCCAAAGTCTATCCCTTATGATATTGCCCAAGTCTTGAGTCAGATCAAGATCTCAGTTCCAATTGTTGAGTTGCTTAGGATTCCTGAGCACAAGAAGAGGGCATTTGAGTATTTGGGATGAAAGAGGAGAAGACTGCCCTAGGTAGAAACATAAACATTGTGGAGACTCCCACCAGTCATTGAAGAACTAGAAGCACCACCAACATCAGAAGAGCTAGATGAACCACCTGAGGTTTATTTGGGAACATCCTTGGTAGATTCTCAGCTGAATGTGGATCCATTCTTCACCACTCTGATCATTAAAGATAGATTACTACACAATTGTATGTTTGACTTAGGGGCATCATGCAATGTTATGCCTCTAGAAGTCATGAATGAGCTGAATATCAAAGTAACAACACATATGGGAAGTGTACTACCATGGATTCCAGAGAGGTGCCAGTGGTGGGATGTGTGAAGGGTCTGGTGGTACAACTTGTAGCCTATCCAGGCAGGAACTTGAAGCTTGATGTAGTTATTGTTGATTGACCCAGCCAAGTGGGGTATGTTGTTATCTAGAAAATGGGCTACAAGTGTTGGTGGGAGTGTTCAAATGGATATGTCCTATGCCACCATCCCAATTGAGGGCAGCCTTGTCAAGTTGTATGGGGAAAAGAAGATGTTGCACCTTATTGAAGATCCCAACAATGCATCTTATGAAGTATTGTACACAAGTGTTGATGTTGATAACTTTGTAGGATTTGTTGATGGAAAGAGCACAAGATTGAAGAATGCAAGTGTCTTGAATAGAAGGCTCTCCTTGGACTTTATTGTTTGATGGAGCTTGCTCCAAGTTTGGAAATGGTGTTGGTGTTGTTCTAATCTCCCAAGTAGGAAGATTTTGTCTTTTCTTTCAAACTCAACTTTGAGTGCACTAATAACATTGCTGAGTATGAGGCATTATTGTTAGGTCTGAGGATTGCTTGGAAATATGGTGTTAAAGACATCATTGTCAAAGGAGATTCAAAATTAATTGTAAAGCAAGTCAGAAAACTTTATGCCACAAAAAATCAGTGAATGAAACAATACAAGCATGCAGTTTGGGATTTCATTGAGATGTTTGATTCATTCAACATTGTGCATCATGATAGGAAGTTCAATGATTTGGAGAAAAAATTTGCTGTGTTGGGATCTTGGTTTGATAATTGTGTAGTGTCCCCATATTGAATATGATGTTGAGGTGTTAACTAGGCCATCATGTACTGACAACATTAAACATTGGCAAGTTTTTGATGATGATGCTCAGGTCAAAAGATTTTCTAGAACAAAGAGGAGTTTTTGATGATCAAAATATTGATTGGGAGCCAATGGTGTGCATAGCAGAGGGTAAAGAAACCTTGTTTGGAAAAGGCATCATCCAACTAAAGACTAATACCATTCCTAGAGGGTTGGTTGCTCTTGAGTCCAATTTTGATAATGTTGATCACATTATTAACAGATGCATGGCAGCCTCAAGGGATATTGAGGAGCATGACCTTGGCACAAAGGAGAAACCAAGGAAGATTTGGTTAGGAAACAAATCTCAAGCAAGGAGGAGAAGCAATCCTACATCCAATTGTTGAAAAGGTATCAAGATTGCATGGCTTGGACTTATTCTGAGCTAAAGGCATACAGAGAGGATCTATTTCAACATGAGATTCCCTTGGAATCCAATGCAAAACCATTCAGGAAGAAACAGAGGCCAATCAATCCACTCCTATCTCTTAAGATGCAAGAGGAACTGAAGAAACTGAGGGATGGAGGGATTATTCAGCCCACAAGGTATTCTTCTTGGGTTACAAACCTAGTACCAGTTAGAAAGAAGAATGGTGACATCAATGTGTATGTGTGGATTTCAGAAATCTGAATAGAGCATCAATGAAGGATAATTATCCTTTACCAAACATGGAAAACATGTTAGCTAGTGACTAGTTCTGAGCTACTTTCTACCCTGGATGGTTTCTCTGGTTATAACCAAGTTGTGGTGAAGGAATCAAAGAAAGAATTAAAACAACCTTTACCACTCCTTGGGGACATATGTATATGTAGGATGCCCTTTGGTTGATGAATGTTGGAGAAACTTTTCAAAGAGAAATGGATGTTGCTTTTGCTGGTTACATCAATGATTTTATTGTTGTCTACCAAGATGATGTAACTGTGTTCTCTAGAAGAGAAGTGATCACTTTTGCACTTGGAAAAAATGTTGATAAGATGTAGAGAATATGGCATTTCACTCAATCCAAAGAAGTGCCATTTTGGAGTGTAGAAGGAAAAATTTCTTGGTCACATTGTGTCACAAGAAGGGGTGATGATTGATCTAGAAAGGGTAGAGGCCATCAGCAAGGTCCCAATCCCAAGAACCAAGAAAGGAATTCAGTCCTTCTTTGGGAAGATAAACTTCATCAGAAGATTTATATCAAACTTTGTTGAGTTGACCATTCCAATCACTTCCATGTTAAAGAAGGACCAGGTCATCAAGTGGGAGGAGGATGCCATTCAAGATTTCAATGGGATTAAAGAGGCACTAAAGCATGCACCTATTCTAGTAGCTCCAGATTATAAGAAGCCCTTTCAACTATTTCTCTTTTTCTTCAGAGAACACTATTGCATCTATGTCTGTTGTAGAAAGATGATGAAGGGTTGAGAGGCCAATTGCCTTTTTTAAGGCAAGGCATCAGAGGGGCTGAGCTGAAATACACTATTATGGAGAAACAAGCATTTTCCTTGGTAAAAGCAACAAAGGTTTTAGGCCTTACATTTTGAGTTCTAAGATTGTTGCTTATGTTCCCCACACCATGGTGAAAGACATCTTATTAGAGATGGAAGTCTCAAGAAAAAGATGCAGATGGGTGAACAAGTTGCAAGAATATGACATGGATATCCAAACCATGAAGTTGGTGAGAGGTTTGGGCTTGGCTAAGCTTATGGCTGAGAGAAACTTGCAAACTATTGAGGTAAATGAGGTAGAAGAAGGTAGGGTAGATGTTTTGAAAAATTGATGAGTTGAGTGGTACAAAGATGTAATTTTTATCTCAGACATCTGAACTACCGTGAGTATTTAAGTAAGAACCAGAAAAGGGCCCTTAAGTTGGCTTCCCTAGAAATATGTCATTACTGATTATGGGTTAGCTTGGAAGAACCCGAGGGAGTCCTCTTAAGGTGCATTACTGAAGAAGATGAAGCCCCCAAGATAATTGTTGATCTCCATGGAGGAGTTTGTGGGGGAATTTTTTTGGAAGAGTCACAACACACAAGATCTTGAGGGCTGGTTATTGGTGGCCAACTCTCTTCAAGGATACAACTCTTTTGGTTAGAAGATGTGAGAGTTTCACACTTCTCTGGAAGACTGAAAGCTTCAGGCTCCCTTCCTTTATAACTGTATCAATTGAAGCCCCATTCAAGCAATGGGGGATGGATTTCATTGGTGAGATTTCAGACCCTTCAAGTGTTGGCCATAAGTGGATTCTTGTAGCCACTTGATTACTTCACCAAATGGGTGGAGGAAATCCCCACCAAAAGAGCAACACACCAAATTGTCATGGATTTTATGTTGAACCATATCATCTGTAGGTTTGGGGTGCCAGTCAAGATTGTTGCTGACAATGCCATGAGCTTTAGAGCTAAACCTTTGGTGGAAATGTGCAAAGAATATGGGATCAACTTGACATATGCATCTAATTACAATCCCCAAGGAAATGGACAAGATGAGTCTAGTAATAAAAATTTGTTGAAGATTATCAGAAGAACCTTGGAGTTGAACAAGAGAAAATGGGGTGAGTAGTTGAAGTTTGTTATGGGAAGACTGAATTACTATTAAAAGAGCCACTGGAAAGAGTCCATTTGAGTTGGTGTATGGAACTCAGGCCCTGCTGACCCCTGCATATGTAATTATCCTCATATCAGTTCATTCAACAACTGGAAGATCAAGAAGTAAGTCCATATGATGCCCGCATTAACCAAGATTGTTGAACTTGATGAAGAAAGGAGGGCATCCCACCAAAGGCATGTAAAGTTTAGAGAGAGCTGAAGAAGTTGTTTGACAAGAAGGTCACCCCAAGAGATTTCAATGTTGGAGATCTTGTGTTGTTATGGGATAATAGGCATGAAGATAAGGGAAAGCATGGTAAATTTGATGCACTATGGATGGGCCCTTACTCCATAGATATTTGGATTGGTGAGCATACCTTCTTCTTGAAGGATTTGGATGGAGAATTGCTCAAATTACCTATTAATGGCAGGAATTTGAAGCATTTCTTGGATTGATTCCCCAGAACCAAGGTGAACATCATCTATACAGTGTATAGTTTGTTGGTTTGTTTTTTTGTCTTTCGTGTTCTTTTTGTTCGCCCCTGGTGGCCTATTTTTGTTGGTTTCTCTATTTTTTTTGGGGATGGTCCTAGTTTTGTGCTCTGCAAGCTGACTCCTTTTCCCAATGGATATTTTGGCACTTGGTCTACCTTTTTCTTGTGGCACTCGTAGGAGTGCCCATCCCGAGTCGGAGCCGATGTTGGTGCTCAGATTTGTCTCGCCCCATTTGCCATTATTTTCCTCTGATCTGTGTGTTGTGAAACATTTTATCTCTCGATGTGGGTGTTTAAAATTTTACCTCCATTTGAATGCCTTGAATTGTTTGTAGAATCCATTGTCATGTCCCTCCTTGAAGAAGTCTTTGAGTTTGCCTTTTTTTCCCTAATTTCTTCAAAATCTGTGGGCTTTGCCATTTTTCCTATTTTTCCCGACCATGGAAGCTCGAGAATGGTTAATTTATATTTGTATGCCTTTGAAAATCCAAATCCATGGTCAAAAAGATGCTGGAACCATGATTCACTTGTTTTTGTTTCAAAAAAATTCATCCTTAGCGAAAAATCGGGTTCTAGGCGTGAATGGTGATTTTTGTATTTTGATGGTCTGACGGGTGTCTTTTTCCTATCAAAGTTATTCCTCAGCATTTGGTGGTCACGTGGCTTCTTTTGGTTGGTCAGGGATGGTGGGAAAATGCTTTAACTTATCACTTTTTTTTTTTTGGAAAAAAGGAAAATTTGGTCCCATAGCTCCGCTCAAATCTGATTGGTTCTTTTGGTGCTTACGTGGCTTCTTCTAATTGGATGGGGCATGGTGGGTTTGTTTTTTCAATTTTTTTTTTGGCTACTTTGGAAAAAGTTTGAACCCACCCCGTGGCCCCACCAAAGCTTTGATTAAAGAAAATTTTAAGTGGTAGGAAAAAGTCTTACTTTGACCCCGCAGGAGGACACGTGGCAAAGCTAATGGTGGAGATGGGCCTTTGGAGGTAAGTTGGATATTTTTCCCTTTTGGAAAAATGGAGTAAAATTCTAAAATGGAAGTGTGCCCCCACCAAATCATTTTGAAGCCTTAAGGTTTTTTTGAAGTTGTGCCATAATGACACGTGGTGAGCCCACGCTCATTAAGGTCTCAACTTTTGGGGAACATCTCAAGATGCGCCATTGTGACATGTAGTAGTTTGAAAATTCAAAAGGGTGGGGAAGTGGACCATCGGAGGCAACTTGGATTTTTTCTGTCATCAAAAGGATTAAAATCTCAAAATGGCCCCATAAGCCCGACAAGAAGAAGGTCAAAGTTGGCATTGAAAATGTCAAAAGGTCGGGGAGGCGGGCCATCGGGGGAAACTTGGATTTTTTCCCCTTGATATTCAAATGACTAAAATCATCAAAATGACCCATAGGCCCGATAGAGAAAAAGTCAAAACTTGCTCCAGTCAATGATGAGGTGCGGACCTTGGAGGAAAATTGGAAAATTTTCCTTTTGTGGAAAAAGGAGTTAAAAGTGAAAAAGGAAGCGTGGTTCGATGGGACCCACATTGGGACACATGTCAAGCCCATTTTTCAAGGGCGGAGCTGCTGGGGAAAACTTGGAAAATTTTCCCTTTTCCAAAAAAGAGGTGAAATAGTAGAATTTGGCCATGGTTCCTTTGGGACCCACCTTAGGACACGTGTCAGGCTCATTTCTCAAGGGTGGAGGTGTGGAGCAAAATGTGAAAATTTTACATTTTTCAAAAAAGTGTAAAAGGAAAAAAGGAACCCCAGGCCCATTTTAAATTGGATCTCCCATGTGGATGGTCCAAATTCAAAATAGAAATCAATGGCAATTATGCATTTGTATGATTTTTCACCATTTTCACTCTAGAGCTCCTAGAAGTGCGAGTCTTCATGATTTCTTGATATTTCTTGCATGCCAAATAGGAAGGGGAGTTAATTTGATATCTGAGTTTGGTGAGGAAGATTTGGGGATGTCTTTTCCATTAAGATGAGATCTGACCTCTGGGCTCGATCCGATCTTCCATTTTCCTTCTCGAGCACGCAAAGAACAGATTTGATAGATTAGGGGTGGAAGTGGTTGGTGAGTAGAGGGAAAAGTGATCTACTAGAAGAAGGAGTTGAATGCGGGAGAGATATTGAAGAGATCCACCCCTTGAGCACCTGACAACTTTTTACAGATTTGATTTTAGGAATCGCGATCGAGATCATCATGGCGAAGACCTTTGGTGCATTCAATGTTTCTGTTTTTTTTTGGGGGAAAAACTCTATTGTAAAATGTTATAAATAGGCATGATTTTTCCATGAAAAGGGTTGGGAGTTTGTGAATGTAGAAGTGTTAGGAGTCAGAAACTGATTTCCTAAGAAAAAGTTTGATAGAGCCCATCTTTCGAGAAACTATCTGAAGAAGCTTGTTTATCTCCTTTGTGTTAAATTTGATCATGTCAAGGTGGTTGTGAGTGTACAACCATTGACAAGCTCTGAGATTGTTTGAGAAACTTTCCCCTGCTGATAAATTTAACCAAACTTGAGTTAATATGTGTTATTCTTGAGAAAAATTTGTGTTTTCTTCATTTTTTGAATGTCTGCAAGTAGTTTTTCTTGTTCTATTGCATTCTTACATTGAAATCTATGTGAATCACACAAGATCTTATCCTTGTGATAGTTTGGTGGCATTTGCAATTTCATTTATCAGAAGAGCTTTCATTTGATAGTGAAATAAACAAATTTAAAATCATTGTGACTCCTAGCATGACTATAAGATTGTTTGTTAGCCTTTGAGGGTATCTTAGGCATGATGAAACAAAGATTGATAATGTTTAGTTAAGTTTTCCAATTTGAGCCTTCATTTTGGATCCTTGAAGTTTGTGTGAAAAGTGTTGATCTGGGCCTCCATTGAAGCACATATTCTGGTTAAAGGAACACCCTAGCTACTCTAAAAGCATTTTTATTTGAGCTTTCCATTTTTGTAAAAGTTCTCAAAGATTTGGTATAATCAACTTTATCCTGCTTCACCTCCCACAAAAATTCATTCAAAAACAATTAATCATACCCATACTACCCCTGTTTGTCATGTATGTATACAAATGCATAATTTTTATTACCAAAACATGCAGAAACAATCAGGTTTTCATTGTCTTTAGTGGCTGAACCTTTCCTAGAAAATATCTCCATTATCTAGAGTGACAACTCGTGAGAGTTAGGTTTTGTTGCATTGATCATATTTTCTTCAAGGTCTTCTTAATACTTCACAAGGAAGGACATCTCCATCTCCTCCATAAAAAATAGGCTACAAAAGGGTCCTCTCACCCTGGTTGAAAGGCACAACCATAAAAATTGGGAATATTTTAGAAGTTTTAAGGCTCTTCATCATGTCCCTCTTAGATCTAGCCTTCAAACCAAGGTGGGACTCGCAACAAAAGCTCGGGATGGAAGATGTTACCAATCTCGTGGGGCTTAAATAAGAGCTTTTTGGATTGGCTCAAATTTGGGGACATGGTGAAAAAGAGTGTTTTTCTTTCCTTCAACCTCATCATGCATCCATTTCTATCCAAGCTATCCATGATGCTTCAATTTGTCTTATCAACCTTCTAGATGTCCTACATGCTTTTTTCATCATTATCATGGTTTTTTTACCACTCATTCATATACTCTAGAGAGAGACACCGCCTTGTTGAAATGCCCCAAGGTAGTTCCATGTAAAATTTTGAAGCCGAAAGAGTTTGCTATTATTGGGCCTTTTTGTTGACTATCTTAAGGAAGCGAGTTATGCAAATGAAGAAAGACAAATCTCCGTGTGAATTATACCAAGTGTTGTGGGATGCTATTGGGCCAAGTTATACATCATGTATACTATGAGAAAATGGTGACTATTTCTCTTGGTGCTCTAATCAATAAAGAAAATATTAAACTCATTCCTACGTTTAGCGACCTTGAGCTCATCACTAGTTGGAAACTAATTACTCTTCTAAATGTTTCTTACAAGATCATAGATAAATCCCTAACCCTAAGATCCATAATATCTTGCATCTTATTGTGCATAGTGAACAAAATTGTTGTATTAAGAGTAGATTCATCTTGGATAACATTATTATCATTTAGGAAGGTATGTGTAGTCAGAAAATCATGCACTTTCGAAATTTATTTATCCCATTATCATACTACTATTTATAAGGTTCTTGAGTGAAGAAAGTACTAATTAACCCCGATATTTTGGCCATCTTGTTTTATTTTATTTCTTCATTACCACCCCTTTTCAGCCATAGGACCAATTTGTTTTGTTCATTTCCCATCATTTTAGACTTGATTGGGGTACTCGGGCCAAGATCGGGTGCCCTGGTCCCACTAGGATTCTCCTAATATTTTTCATAGTTTTCTGCCACTTTTTGGGCTTTTTCTAGCCATTTGAAATCTTTATTTTCCTTAAGGTCGGCCTTTTCGGGGTTAATTATGAAATTATATCAAGAGAACCCTATAAATATAAAGTTATGAGACCATAATGAGGGGCCTAACATAACTTACTACTATCAATCCATCTAGAGTTACATCCATCTATTGCATTGGAAATCACTTGCATCCACATAACTCCATCATCAAGGTTAAGACATATACATCACACTTCATAGGGGAAGGGATTCTATTCTTTTCCATGCACACAATATCTTACATTTTCTTCACATAGTTATTGCTTGCTACTTCACAAAGTGAGTGATAGAAGAACAACCTAGGGAATGTTCACACATAGTTACACATAAAACTACATTGGGTCTGAGATGTAGTGCATCGCTTAGTTAGTAAGGCCACCATTGTGGCCACTGAGGACAATACGAACCCTCCATATGAATTATTCATTTTTTATGGTTTGATGCTTGTTTTTGGGTCTTGCAGGTATTTATTTCATCTTAGAGTATTGATGACATTAGACGCAGTACATCAAGGTTTATGCGACACACAACGAGCATTTCAGACCATCGTCCAACCCTATAAAAACAAGTTTAAGAGATTACGCATGAGACTAGGGCACCAAGATTGCAAACCATAGTACACACAAATGCCCTAGCCCTACTCTAGGTGTCCTAGTCCAGCTAGATCCTCTAGATCCATCCTTTTTAGGACTTTTGCATAGTAGTTCATGCTCCTAATTTTTTCAAATTACCTCTACAACACTCTACGATGGGAATCTATTATTATGTAGTTTTTTTCTCACTCTTTTTTCACATTAGAGTTAGCATTTCCATTTGCATAGTTTTTGTCTTGCTTACATACTTCTTTCTTGTATTTATTTAATTTATTTACAGCTTTTAATATGTTAGATTGGTTATCTATATAGTACTTAGTCCATTTTTAGTTAATCATTTTCGTGAACCTGACATATTTCATGCTTAGGATTCTCATTTTCCCTCTATCACAGGTCAAGTTTCTTTATCGATTTACTTAGGAGATACTCGAGTTGTCAGGCTATTTTGCAAAAATCCTTATACATCAAGTATTTTAATGACAATATGCCACCACATGAACTAATTCCTATGCTCACTTGTTTATTTACCGATCCTAGTGATCCTCCATCTAATAAACCTCTATTGGAATCAATTCAAGCTTTATATTATTTTTTTCAAGAAAACTTTAAGGCCATGGAATCAACCATTACATCCCTTAGATCTAAAATTCAACAACTTAAGGATGCTTCTCAATCACATGTTTGTACTCATTCTACATCCTATATGCAATCTATGTGTAGTACATGTCATCTAGTTCAACCTCAAGACATGCAATTTCCTGAGCCTGTCATATTTGAGAATAATACTACACCACATGGCATTCTTATCAAGATCCTTAGACATCATTTAATCACCCTACTACCTATTCATTATGATTCTCACTATCAGTTAGTTAAATATCAAGGTCCTCCATATTGCAATTATCATCGAATCAATGGACATAACAAAAACGATTTCCATACTTTGTATCCAATAATCAAAAGTCTTAAGCGTTAAGGACTTATTTCATTTCATGCATAACATCTTATTACAAAGGTTACATCCACATGGTCTCCTAAGGATACTCCTTCTTTGGTTAGTCAAGATCCACCTAAGCGATCACCTACAACATCCCAAGCCAACAAAGTTAACCACTTATCGAAACTAGTTCACCACCTCTTTCTACTCCATCCTCAACAACATTACCAAATCAAAATAATCCATCAATTCTCACAGTTTTGTCTAAGTCACATCCTCCTACTAAGTCGTAAATTGTATTACCAATTCAAGCTAAGCAACATCCTCTTAAGAAAACTCTCACTATTGCTCCATTAAAATTGTTTTCCACATCACCAAGTCATATACAACAATCACCACCTAAATTTAATCTTTTAATTCAAACATCCACTATAGACCCTACATATGTTGATGACTGGGACCCAGATACAACTTACTTGTGATGATGAACAATCTTTTGATCACATACCACCACCATCTTATGATCCTACTAATCCTTTAGCTTATCATTGTGTTAGTACGACCTCTTATCAAGAAATAAACAATGTTATCCCACATTGACATGGCACCTCACGTGTCGCTGCATAGATATCCATCATCATAGTACACTTGGGGGCATAAAACCCACACAACACCCTTATCATATAAGCGTAGGTGCATCTCTCATCTTTGCATTATCATACATTCATATCCCCACATAGACATATTCATCACAAATTTTAGCATAGCCATTACCCGATGACATACTCTTGTGCTTCGGTTCACACTTGAATGTTGAGGGATTAATACTACACTGAACCCCACACACTGCACTTTAGGCATTATATACCTCATCTATCCATATATCATGCATCATACACCATACACCATACATTATCTTTGTTCGTCTACAAAATTGTGCCATTTCCACATTCATACATCATACATTATACTCATTCTCACCTTACATGTTTTACGTCATACACTATTAGGGTATTTACACATATTCTCTCACATCCTATACATATTCATATACCATACATCATACAATGTGAATATTCAAGTCATACATTTTATATATACTACACTAGCCTTCATCACATATAATTCTAACATTAAATTCATCGCTACATGTTATATTACTCACCTATCGACATGTCTTACACTACGTTATTATACATTAATTTTTATACATTCTAAACATCTTGCATTTGCATTCTACAAATAGCATATTTATAAATTCTACTCATCACATGGCCATCACATATATTACATTGTTTTCTATGCACCACACTCATTAGCCTATGATGCACTTTAATACCTCGGGCCATACTCAACTACCGAGGGTTTAAAAATCAAATGGACCTTACATTTAAAACATGCTTATCATTTTACCTTTTATCATAAGATGTTTCCAGCTTAGTGACATACACTTTAGGCTAAATCAGCACCTATTTTATCATTTTCTAGTGGTATACACCTTAGGTTACATCACCACTACCTCCTTTCATATTATAGTGATATACGCTTAGGGATAAATCATCAATCATCCATTTATCTTATAGTGATATATTCTTAGGATAGATCATCACTTATACGTTCATCCGGTTGTGATATACTATAGTTATAGGTTTCACATACAATTCATTTCTAGGTCGCATCTCACCACTACACCTACACATTCATTATAGCGTGTTAGACACAATATGTTACTCGACCATTTCCCAATGACACACTCTCATTTATGGTTCATTCTTGATTGATGAGGGGGAAAACAAAATGAACCTCATTACATACAATTCCATTCACTCAAGGGGAACACAACTCCTATAATTCCATCTTGCATTCCATTCCATCCATCCACAACATATTGCATTATCTTGGGGGAATTTACTCTTATTTACTAGTGTTTTACATGGTCACTTTACTACACATGTTATATTTATTTCTTTATTTTCATTATCTACACCATCCACACATGCATGTTCACACCTTTGTATATTTTTATTGTAGATATAGATCCTTCACACAAAGTATGGATGCTCACCTTCTACCCTTCTTACTTTGGTCCCTGGGGCATCCACATTTGTCTCTCACATGCGCTATTATTTAATTTTGTACTTAACACTTTACATGAAATGCTTATTCACACTTTGACATATTAGTTATTTCTATGACACACTAATGGGTGTTCCATGTGTAGCACTTGTTTTGTAGGATTACATGTTTCTATGGCTACTTCTTGTTTACTTGTTTATTACGATGTCTCGCTTCTTGTATGCGGGATTCACCCTATGTTTTGTGTGCACACTCGTTTGTTGTTTGTGGTTAGGATGGCCTTACGCGTCTTTCAACATCATCAGTGACATCCCATGTTTGTGACCCACCTTGTGCATCTTACTTGTCTTCATACATGTTTACACTACTGTCCTTGGTAGTTTTTACATTGTCTGCGTACTTTACACATTATCTTCTTACATGCATGTGTTTTCGTACTAACACTTGACTTGTCTAGCCATCCTTGTTTATGCATGCATTAGTTTATACCAAATGGATTCCCTCCCCTGAAAGGTAGAGTTACAAAGTACATGAGGTTGGTCCTCTTTTGGGGATGCATTCTTCTATCAGTGACGTCACATGCGACCCCAAAGAGGGGGGCATTATTTGGGGTTTTTCGACATACTAAAACAAAGATTCTACATTGTTTTAGTTCATTTATATATAACAAGTGGGTTCAAACTAGTCTACGAACCCCATACACAACAAATTCTACATGACATGCTGTCCTTATAATTCTATGAAGCAATTACAGGTTTGAAGGTTACAATGGGTGTGCCTCTTTACACTACTTCAGCCAGTGGCGTTGGATTGCCCAAAAAACTAGGACAATACAAAGATCTCTTCTCACATATTCAAGGACGTGGTTAGATCTTGGAGGACAAAGATCATTTCCTCCCTACACTTCTTCAGCCAGGGTGGCGTGAGATCACAAAAAAAACTCACATACAAGATATCTTTCTACACTCTTTCTCTCGACATGGATTAGGTGCACATGTTCCATTTACATTTTCCATTCTCATATTTTATATATACATGCGTCTTTTAGATTTTTTTTTACACTTACATACATACATATTTGATTACTTGATTTTACCATAAATGTTTCATAATAATTACATCCACTAAAAAATTTAAAATTAATTTAAATTGGGTAGTGTTTTATAGAATTAGACTTTCCGTTATATTTTTTATAATAATGTAACATATTTATAAAAGTTGAAACTATAAGTAGGGAAGTGTTTAACAATTAAAAAATTCTCCGACAATGTGAAAGAGAATTACATAGGAGAGAATGACAGGGGATATATTTTTGTGTCTTCCAGATGAAATCGGGAGAGTGTGTTTGGTGAAGGTGCCATTCACATATTATAATTATCTCAGAATTGTTTGCAAAATTTGGAGAAATATGGTAAACAACCCACTTTTTTTAACCAAGAAAGGAAGTGGTTAAACTTGTGCCAAGAATTATTAGCCATATTGGAAGTAGTACCATTACTCTATTTTCACATCATCGGATGTACGATCCTCTAACAAATTTATGCGAGACACTCCCTCTTATCTCAATAGAATTGAAGTCACAATACTTTTTCGATGGCTCTTCTCACTGTGTTTATGTTGGTGATGGAAATTTAATTGTGATGGGGGTTTTTGACGAAGAAAAATGAGTGCAGTTTTTGTATATATATAATTGACTCTCAAGGAAATGGAGAATAGGGAAAAGCATTCATGTGGGTCGAGGTTTTGCAAAATTGCAGGGGACTCGGTTATCGGTCTAGTTTACATTGTTGGAAGAGTGGACAAAGTTAATAATAAATGTATGAAAGTGGTGGTTTATAATGTAGAGGAAGATGACTGATATCCACTCCCTCCAATGAATACAAAGATCGCTTATTCTTTGTGGTGATTTTTATATCAGCTATTTTTAATTGTTTTTTTTATGTCGGCCCAAAAAATGAACCACTCATGCCATTACAACCCTTGCTACCACTGTAGGAATGCCTCTTGGCGTAACATGTACTTAAAGAAAAAATTACACTATACATAAATTATTCAATCATAATTTTTTAAAAATAGACTTCCTAATAAATTGGTTAGAAATCATCTTCATAATAATTCGGAGGACACACAAAAATAATTGTAAATATCCACATCAATCTCTCATAGATGCATTAAAATTGAAAACTAAGGATTTAAAAAATAACAAGACATGGTATTCAACAAATTTTTTTGTTGGCCCATAAAAACCACTAATAAAAACTTTGTGAGTCATTTAATTGAATATATAACAAAGAAAGCATCTCAATACAACCAAGAGGATTCCTTCGGCTCTGCTAGGGTTTTTTTCATGCACATTCTGTAATTATTTGTGGAAATAATGTATCCATAGGTTTTTTAGAGGTATCCCATCGGTTATATCGTAGTATCTTCTAGCTATTTTCCCACCACTACGAGAGTGTATAGCTTCTAAATTACCAAGTCTCCTCCCATTGCAACAACTATTGCAACTGGTGGAAATGGCTCCCAAGTGCACGAAGAAGTTTTTTCCAAAATTTTATGACAAGGTATGGAATCTGAATTCCCATCGATGTAATTATTTTTGATGCATGTTTAGATCCTATGGTCAAGTGGTATCAAAACCATTTCCTTATTGCTTATTTTTGTGGCCGTATTCCCTCATAAGCCTACTTACAGAACTGGATGAAAAACCATTGGGAGTCTAATGGTATCTTGGTTTCGAGTGTACACAACCCCACCTAGGGGTTCTATCTATTTTAATTTCATGAGCCTTCTCAACTCCAATCCATTTTTCTTAAGGTGTTGTGTTGGTACTTGGAAAAGCCCCCGCTTATGCTTTTACCATGGACCACGGAATTTAGTCTTACTAGCCAAGTCTTGTTAAAAATCACATTACGGATTAAACTTCCCCACCTTCCCATTCATATCTTTTCCTCCCGAAAGAGATTTTGAAACCCATTGAAAGGGTGATTTTCCATAAACAAGATCTTTTTTTCGCTCAACCTAATAAGTATGTGTGTGTGTGGAAGTGGACTTTGCGTAAGATCTATGGGACCATCTAGATATTCAAGTTAGGTTCCTTTGTATCTCTAAAAAGGTTATTTATTTTAACCTAACCAACATGTGTTTTCAATTTCAGGCCCCACACCATCACATTTGGGATTGTCCATTTTTGGCTCACTCCAAGCAAACATCAACATAACCCACAGTCTCTAAGCCCAAAGCTGACCCTCTAGTTGATGGATGGAATGTGGTCAGGAATAATAAGATCTATGATGTGAAGCCTTTTGTTAAAGTTATACCTACCACCTATTCCCCTCATCCATCCAGGATGAGCTAGGATTGGAGCCACTTGCTGTCGGTTTCCATTTCTTCCAAACCCTCACATAGCCAAGCTACTCTGTCCATTTCAAAAAATACTAGGAATCTTGCATCAACCTCTCTTTCTTTTTGATTCTCTCACATTCCTCCTTGAGAGGTTTCATGTGATGTGTGAGGAAATAATGGAATCAAGTCTTTGCTCAATTCATGTTGAGCATTCTGATTTAGACCAATGTCTTCTTGCTAATAGTTTTTCCATTCTCATCTCCGAGGATGGAATTTATGATAGGTAGGGGAATAGGATATGTGTTATTTTTCATGCATTTCAATTCATATAATGTTCAAGGTCTGAAATATTCCTCACGAAAATTCTCTGTTTGCTTAGCTTGCTAGCTTATTGACAATTTAGATATTATTTATTTACAGGAAATTAAAATTTCTAGTTTTTGCTTTAGAATACTCTAACTTGCATTGCCCCATATTTTAAGCATTTTCACATGCAACATATTGATGGAAGAGGTGGTGCTATAATTTCCATTGTGCCAAATGTTTTGGCATTAATCACTACCACAAGATAGGATCCTAGTAATAGGGTTGTTTGGGTGATTAGATGATCTAAAAATGTAAGTATTTAATTTTCACTTTTAATTGTTTTCATGGATCATAAAATTTTAATCAATTTTATGGATTTAATTTCTCCAAATTGATCAATTATCTATTATCATATATGCACTTCAATCTGATTTTTTAATCACAACATTGAAATGTGCAAATTCATTTAATCTGTCATGGATGATGGATTGTCATTTTTTAACTGAATCCAATTTCCCGTTTTAATTGATTTCTTAACCAAATTAACAAATTCCTTTTACTGAAATTTTATCTAATCAAAAGCTTCAAGAAAATTGAAAATGAAGTCCACAAAATAAATTGATAATGGAGTTCACCCATAGGCTACATCTCTAGATTCATGAAATGTGAATCAATCTATTTAATCCAATGAAGTACAATTTTACCTTCAATAATGACAAATAGATCTTTGTCACCTACAAATGGGTTGATATCAGACTTGTAGAACTATGTAATTTTCCATAATCATGTTCTCAAATCCATATGTGGCCCCTACAACTTCTTCACAATGTGATCTCCATGCAACTGTGCTATAAAAACACCTAAAAATGGAAATTTAAAGCATTTCATGAAGAAGCGATGAAACGCTTGTAATTTTCTCATAATTAGTAACGTGTTTTGCTTTTTACTCTAAGTTAAAATTTGGCCTCTAATTTCCTCAAAATCTCGATTCAATACAAAGCGCCTTGTTACGCCTTAGAACAGTCCTCCCAAAAAGTCAATTATAAAAACCTAGAAGCAAGATTTTTACTTTGGCAAGATATTTGATGAGTTGGTTAGGAGCAAGTATTTTCCCCACAATGTCTCCAATTCAACTCCCTATCTCCTTCTATGTTGCAGGTGATTTTGGATCACATGGGCGAGATATCCCACATAGATCGAGATAAAGGTTGGTGTAATGTATAAATATAGGTGAGCTTGCCTATATACTATTGGATTCTTCCACTCTTGTGTTTGTTTCTATTCATCACGTAGTAAGTGGTTGCATGCATATGAAAAACTCCCCGAGTTGTGGGATGAGCTTTGTTGGAGCCAAATTATGGCCATATGGCCCGACATTAGTTTAACGACCTAGGTTGGGTTGATTTTTGACTCACCATGGATACCGTGGAGTCGGTATGAGTTGTTAGGTGTTCGGTCCTCCCTCATTTCATTGTGACATGAATAGAATAGGTGTTGAGCTGTATGTTTTATCTAATGTGGGCTATGTGGTCATACCATTCAACTTGAATAAGGTGAGATATATGGGTTGATTTGACATTATTCATCTCATATGCGAGATAGTTAGGTGTCGAGATCTATGTCGAACTAAGTGGAATGACCGAGGTATAAGCCAATCGGTGGGAACATAGGTTTGACCATTGAGGAGATAAAGAGGAAAAATCAATGGGGACTTAAACACCCCAACAAGTTAGATTATATCTTGACGAGTTACTCTAATAATGGAATGCAATCTAAAATGTCAACATTGCATTACAATTCAAATATCCTACAAAACATATAGAACTAATGTGGCATATATAAGGAATATCAATACAATTATATAATGATTCGGAGGCCAAGGCACCCGTTCATTAAAATAACGTGTCGAACATGGTGAGTGCCCCTAGCTAGCAAATAGTGGGGCCCACTAATTTTTCACGTGTTAAAGACCTGTGGCTTTCAAAACATAAATTTTAATTCTTTTACCCATTTAAATTTTTTTTGCACGTGTCAACATGAGATTCGTCAATTGACCCAATTTGACCCTTTTTTAAACCATTCTTTGACTTGCGATATCTTTTGCACCTAGACTCGTTTCAAATTGCGTGTATCATCGAAATGTCCGAGAATGCTTTACAACTTAGTCATGGTTTAGGGAGTTTTAGGTAAATTTGAACACTAGAATATCCTCCAGATCACTCATCTCGATTAGGAATGTTTTGTCTAAAAAAATATTTTTCCTGCACATAAACTTGTTATCCGATCTAACATTTGACAATCACATATGAGAACCGAAATAACGGTATGGGTTATATAAATGAAAATAGTTGATTATCTATCCACATAAAATTGATCGATAGTAACACCCATTCAAACTAGTGTCCAAATGATACTTTGCAACCTTGTTAACTCTCGTAAACAACTTTGAATTGTCAAATCCCATTGTAATTCCATCACAAACAATTGATTAGATAATAACACCCATTCAAAAACATAAAGATAGTGTTCAACTGATACTCTGTGATACAACCGATTATTGAAACTATAATTACATAAAATTAGATCGTATAACAAGCATCTAAACTATCCACAATTAGGGTAGTGTCTACCATTCATTTGAAATTGTAACAACTTTGAATATCACTATCCAGAATAATTAGACCATCCATGCCAAAATAACTATAGTCAAAATTCAGTAATGTGAATCTTCCAAATCTATCCCCACATACTAAACTATAAAAAGGATAAAAAAAACTATATTCTTACCCACAACGGTGAATTGCTATCTACTACAAATGATCACCAAGAAACACCTACACACCAGTTTGTTAGTGTAAATAATGTACATACTAATTGTAACCACATAGGGTAGTTACAAATAAATGCCCCTAAAAATAAGGGTAGTCATGTATGTGCAATTACCCTGTATAGACACAACAAGTTTGTATATTACTTACAAAACCAAAATGGTGTCCCAGATTTGCATAATGACATTTAACAAAAGTAACTAAAATTGTATTTCAAAAAAATAAATGTTATACACATGCCCACCGATATCGCATACATTGTTGTGAATAATATAAATGGTATTTTCATCCTTATCAAGTAATAATTTTAATCTAAGTATGTTTAACCCCTCCCCGGATATTATCTACGGGTGAAACCATTTTTCCAATTTCAAAGAAATAAAAATATGTCAATATTCCTTTCAACATACATAAAAACTCAAAACAATCTCTGAATAATCGTATGTCATTAAAAATTACAGCTATGAAAATGTAAATATATCCAATTCACATGATTTTAGATTTTCCATATTAAAATAGAATGGAATCATATGTGGTTTTACAGTGGATGGATCCAAGGTTGATTCAATTTTAACTTTTGGTTTAAAAACTTGCAATTTCTTAAACTCCAACTTTTTCTTACCATGCGGTGGATGGTTTTTGGATGAATTTTTGAGCGATTATCAACTTGATGTCCACTCAATTGAAAATGAGTGCCATAATTCCCTCTTTTATCCTTCTCTTGAGGTGAGGAATTTTGTTTACCATTTCTCGCCTAAAAGCTACAAGATTCATTTTTCACAATAAGATCACCTAGGAAATACGTCAAGAAAATTATTTTCTCTTCCAACAAAAGGCAATAAAATGATTACCTTCTCCAAAAAATTTAGAGGGAAAAAAATTTATCATTTTTATATATCATACCCATATTGTTTAAATAGTAAGAGTGAAACATTATAAGATTTACATCGTTTCGAGATTATGATTATGATAAGTAAAATAAGGTGGAATTGCGTTGCCTCTTCTTTTAACTTTCTTACCATTTTCCTTCTGATGTTCTAATGAGATATAGAATTTCTTGTCGGAAGACCATCTTACTTTAGCATGCTTGGAGGACTTTTCGATTTCTGGACTTTTCGATTTCCTTTCCCTCGTTAGAGTAACCCAAACCTGCATAATGAGGATGATTTGTGATATGTATTGGGTTAGTCATACCTTGGTTGTTCTTACGAAGTCCATTCTGATTAAATTCCATTTAAATACCTAATAACTTAGATCCAATGCCTTTGGTGTATCTTTTAAAACCATAAAAAATAATTTTACCTAAATCTGAATCAAAATGGGATGAGGAATTTGATGTTGACATACTTACAGTGTAGGCTTTAGTTATTGTTTCGCATCTATAGTCAAAGGTCTCTCCCTTTTCTGCTCACCATTCTGCAATCTTGCCAAGATCTCATCCTTGGCTTGAATTTCAAATTTCAGTTGGGCATTCTCCACTTCTAAGGAGAAAGAAATAGATCTCAGGAGAGATTTCTCTTCATGGGTCTAGTGATTATATGCCTCAATTTGTCTAAGCTTAGCTTGTCTAAACATTTTTCCCATAGTGCACATATTTCATTCGACCACAATGAACTAACTACATCAAATTAAAGTAATCATGTTGTTAATCAAATTTATTGGAAGAAAATATCAAGCTAAACTAGATTTGATACTAAACTTGATACGAAAATGTGGGCTCTGTGGTCAGACCTGTCAACATGGATAAGGTCGAGATATAAGGTTCGAGTTGGCATTATTGATCCATTTGCGCGCCAATATTTAGGTGCCGAGTTTTATGCAAAACTACATGTCTTGGCTAAGGTATAAGCCATTTCATGTGGGAGATATGTTTGACCTTTGAGGAGATAATGAGGAAAAATCGGTGGGGAGTTGATCATCCCATCGAGATAGATAATAGGTCGACGAGCTACTCAATAATGCAATGCAATACACAATTTCAACCCTGAATTACAATTCAAATATCTGAAAAGTACCACATATAAAACATATATAACCAATGTGTCATATATAAGAAATATCATTACAATAATATAATGAGTCAAAGGCCTAGGAACCTCTCCATTAAAGGAGTGTGCCAAACTTTCTTGAGGTCCGTGTACCCATTAAAAATAGGGGCCCACAAATTTTGTGTGTATCAAAGACCTAATGAAATTCAAACACAACTTTCAACTCTTTTATAACTTTTATTTTTTTGCCACATGTCTATGCGAGATTCTCTAGTTGAACCTATTTGACTTTGTGATATCTTTTGCACTGGACTCCATTTATGAAGTTCTATATATCATTGGAAAGATCTCAAAACAATTTACAATTTTTTTATGGTTTAGGGAGGTTTAGAAATTTTTTGAATACTATAATATCCTCCAGATCATTATGAGTATTAATTACCTTTATTTTGGTATTCTTAATATTTGTACCGTAATGACTGACTCTGAAAGAATCGATTTATGAAAATGGTTAGCTGATAACTTACTATTTTCTTATTACCTAGTGTGTTATGATTTTAAGATGGTGCAACACCTGGATGATAAATGTTGTGCCCTTCATATGCACTTGTGTTTTGGCAAGTATGTGAACTTATATAAATTTAAAAATTTTGGGGGTCTTTTCGATCCTTTTCTTAGATGGCGGCAGGAATTTAAAGTCCAAGCTTGGTTTACTTAGAAACATATTCGGGAAGGATATGATCGGATTTTAAAAAGAATTTCTCATACACTTATTTCACAAAGAGACCTTTTTGTATATTGACACACAAGGCTCCTCCATTGTCAAGGTGTGGTCTAATGTTCTCTTTTCAAACCACCATTCGATCAAATTTACTTTTATTTTTTTTGGTAGGGGGTCCCTCCCAATGTGCCCAACAATAAATTATATCTTAATTTATCTTTGTTGAGTCATCCTAGAGTGCTCCCCCTCATATGAAAAGTTTGGAACTTCGTGGAAGGCCTACCATTTGCTTCCAACTAGATTTCTCGGTGGGAGGTGGTGATTCAAAGACACACCACCCTATTCTTTGTTGGTTCGTTAAGTAAACGGCCAATGTCTGTAAGTGAGCTAATTTGGTTCTTCACAAAGAATTCAAAAGGATTTCTCTGCTACTCAAGGGTAACCCATTTGACATTCATCTTCAGCTCCAAGTAGCTGATATTTGGCATAACCTCAAGATCGATGAATGTCACTTGGCCCATGGTGTACAAATCTGGTCGAGACTCAATTGGCTTAGAGTGGGAGACAAAGCCTCTAAAATATTTTTCAAATCCCTCTGGGCTAAGCATGCTCGTCAATAGATCAAAGCTATCTATGATTTACACCCGGTAACTCACCACTTCTAGAGATCACTCATGCTTTTTTTAAACACGTCATCGGTTTTTAAGCTTAAGAAGATTAGTTTGAGTGAGAAAATTCTTTGCAAAGATGTATCTATGTGGTGCCTAATAATCATTTACCCACAGATCATCCTCATTATGAAACCCCTCTCACTTTGGAGGACCTCCATGTTTCCTTGCTTTGTATGGTGACTGACAAGTCACCGGGTCTAGATGGTTTCCTATTTGAATTCTATAAAGAAAATTGCTTTTTTGTGGGAATAGATATAATTTGTGTCTATAATGAAGCTCTCCAAAATAATTCTCTTAGGATTTTCATCGATTAAGGAAACATCAAGTTCATCCCTAAAACTAGTAACCCTAAATAGATGAATAAGTTGTGGCACATCACCTTGTTGAATGTTTCTTATAAAATTATTTCCAAGGAGTTTTCTCTTTGCATTGCTGATCTTTTACCCAATAAATATTCATCCCGAACAAACTAGTTTTGTGAAATGCTGATACATTTTAGATAATGTCATTATAGTTTGGGAAGGCATGGAATGGGCCCTTTTTTCCTCACAAGGACATCTATCCAACAAAATTCATTTCTAGAAGGCTTATGATCATATTTAATGTCCTTTCATGTTGGCCATACTCTAAGTCGTAGGCATTGGTGAATTCTTTAGATCAGCCATCAGTAAAAAATTTTCTAATGCTTCAGCCCAAATCACTATTAATGGTCACCCATCCTTTGTCATCATCCTTTTCTAATCTATTAGAAAGGGGTGTAGTCTTGTGTCTACATTATTTTTTCTTACTATTAATGCTCTAAGTAATTTAATTTCCCATCAAGTTTCTCAAAGTCACATTCATGGGAATTTCTTTCTAGATCATGTGACTTAACTTATCAATAGTCACTTCACCGATGATTCTTTTCTCATTTTTAAAAAATATGAGCGAGAATGTTTCGGGGTCTTTGATTTCCTTGAAGCATTATTTCTAGTTTTTGGATCCAACATTCAATTGGAGAAAAATTTTGGCTACAGTTTAGTTTTTCACCTCTCCTTAACTAGTTGAAGGCATACCCCTAGAAATGGATTAGTTATGGTGAAAAATTAAAACTTTTGGTCATTCCCTTTAACTTTGATAGTGATTCCACGACGTTGTTGCAATATGTTATTACTAGGGTGGAGCATAAAGTTACTAAATGGTATTCCAAACCCTTATAAGGTTGGTTAGTAAATTCCAATTTTTACTAAGATTCTTTCCACTACTCATGTTTACTACTCTAAATTTTAGTGATCATTTATTTCCAAGATTCTATGAGACTTTTTACGGTGTAAAACTTATAGTTCAATTTGGATATCATAGAGTAGCTTGTGAAGTTTTTGCTCTTCTTTGTGATCAAGATGGTATGGGAGTCATCAATGTTTCTTTGGAAAAGCGTAGTGTTATGTTCTAAGTGGGTGATTTAGTGGTTTTAGGTAATCGGGCTTGTAAAATCTGGCCTCGGCATTGCATTGCATTTAGAGCCCTGTATGGAAAAAAATGTTGGAATAATATAGGGTTGCATACTCTTATTATCACTTCAGCTCCTATCAAGATTACAAGTACCTTTGTTGCTAAAAGTATCTAGAAAGCCTTTAAGATGGTCAAGCCTTTGATGTCGTTGGGTTGGCGATGGTTTTTATATATGGCTCTCTTTTAATTATCGAGTATTTAGTGGTCTCCTATCATCACCGATTGTAATCTTCCACTTGCTGAAACTACAAACATCAAATCTCCACGGCTTAATCACAAGGGAATTCATACCATTCAGAGTTGGTTTCCGTAGAGACTAGATTTCTTGGCCCGAGCTCAAGATGAAGTTCAATCTTTCCAATTCAAACCTCCTATCTATATAAAAAATTAGGAGATCCTATTGGATTTTATGATTCAAAAATTGGGGGTTAAACCTCTAGCATATTAGTGGCATGATTGGCAAAGTGAAATCAAGAAATTACTTTCCTTCACTACAACACTAGATCTATCTATCATCTAATGAGTCTGCTCTCGCTCACCATTGACAAGATCAATGCCTGATGGGTGTCGCAATACATACATACCACTTGGATTCATTTGCTTTCCCGTACCTGGATTTCTCTTCTTGATCCCAAACTTAATCATTTCCTTTTGTTTCTCATTTACCAAGGTCTTCCTATGGGAGAATGCCTTAGTCATATTAGCATCCATAATCTTAAATTCCCTTTTTTAATCTCCTGAGTCATTTAAACACATCTTCTTGTCTTGTCCCCATCCTTAGGTGATCTATACTTGGATCCATTCCTTATTTAAGCCTTACCACCCTAAATTCTTTCCCTAACATTTTGCCTTATTTGGTGATTTTATTCCTTGGCCTCATTATATTCATACTCTTTGGTAATTGTTTTAAGATCGTATTCTATTTCATAGTTGTAAATCTTACAATTCCTTAATATTCAAGCAAGATCAATATGATCCTATTTTTACACTAATGTAAAAGTGGTCATTTTGTCTACTATCTACATATAGATTCAATCTCAAGCTGCTAAGGTTTCCCGGAGTTCACTCACCTATAGGAGATTCTGGATCATTTAGCAAGTGCGCTCTGTATTATGAATTGAGTCCCAATAGATCCCTTTTTTATTCCACCTTGGCCATCTCTGCCTCGATGTTCACCATCTGCAAGACCACATCATAGAATCTGCTACAGAATTGACCATTATGCCTCTCTTCAAGGCCATCCTTCATCCCTTCCTCATTTGGACCTGGCTAGAGCCAACCTCTGAGGGGAAAGGACATTGCTAGTTCTCTGTGGTGGGGATCTCGCCACCTTTGGCATTTCATATTATTTCTTGATCAGCTCGCCATAGATGGGGTATTATGGTTCCTTTACAGATGCAATTTCTATATCACTATGGAAGCCATATTGATCCTCCTTGAGTCGAGAATAATATTTTTTCGGTGCGCTCGTGGCGTTTTGTGGGACCGTAAGTTTTTGGTTTCCCCTTGCTAGTGTAACTCTCTTTATTTTAAGTTAATATAAAGGGAAGTTCCAATAATACTAAATAATAGAAATCATTTATTTATTTTTAAAAATAAAACAACGTTACCATAAAATGTTTGAAAATAAACACATGTCCTAACATAAATGGTGAGGGATTTAAATCTTTTTGTAGAGATGATTAAGCTAAAATGCAATATCTTATCCTAATCTAATGCAAGTTTGTAGTAAGTAATGAATAAATAATTGAAGGAAATAACTCAAGGAAAATAAGCAAATAAAAATATGAAATCCTAATGTGTAAAGAGGGTTTGAAGATCCTTAGCTTTTTCAAATATGCCTTAGGACAAAGTGTTACGGTGAAGACCCAATGAATAGGAATGCAAGACCATCACACAAGAGCCTGAAATTTTTTTAATCCAAGTGATTTGGCTAGACTGGGGCACCTGGTAAAGTGATTGGGGTGCCTAGGATTCCTTGGCCTACAATCTAGGTGCCTTGGTCCTGTGTGAGAAGTCCTGGAAGATAATTTCACAAAGTCACTAGATGATGTGAAACCTTCGATGCTTGTCGCGTGTATGTTGCACTAAGGTTGTTCATGTCATTATAAACTTGGAATGAAATAATCACCTCTAAAACCCTAGACAAAGAATCAAAATACTAAAAATAAAGATCCATATAAAGGGGTTGGAATGTCCTTAGCTGCCAAATTGATGGAATTATCACTCGGTGTTATACTAATTCTCAGAACTAATGTAGTTCTAGGTGTGTGTGTGCAGAAATTTGCCCTAGGATACTCTTATACCATTTTCATGTGTAGTGTGTAAGTAACTATATGTATAATGTAAATAATGTGCATATGGAAAAAATAGACTCCCCTTCATGAAGTACGATGCGAGATGAGCTAGCCTTATGTCCCTTATGATTGAGCTAGGTGGATCAAAATGGAGCTATAGATTCCTTGATGGATGAAACCTTAGGTGGTGATAGAAAGTGCTTAGTGAATGGTCCCTCATTATGATCACATAAATTTATATTTATATGATTCCCTCACTTGAATTTCGTAACTAACCTCAAAAATTATGACTTCCAAAAAGATAATATGCTCAAATGGATAGAAAGGACCTAAAACATGAGAGTAAAGTGTAAATAGGATACGGGTACCAAGAGGTAATGAGGGCACCGAAACTAGCATCGACCGAGTGCTCTAGTCAGAAAATTTGAAACTGAAGTATCAAATCATATACTAGGCTAAAAAGGTTCAATACCGAAAGTAGGAATAAAAAGCAACAAAATATAGCCAAAGAAATGGGTTAATCAATACTCTTCTTTGCTTAGGAAACATATGAATAGTAGTATCCCATCAAGACTAGATAATGACTCAAAGTGTGTGATTATGTGTCTCTGATTTTCCCCACTTTATGTTGGTGAGCAAAAGCTCGATAACATAAAGTAGATAGATATATACCTGATATATATGTAGATCAGTGTATAAAATGTGTCAAGGACTAGACAAATCTTGGAGTGATAAAAAGATGTAGCATGGAGACTAAATAGGCAAAAATGTGAAAAGTCAATGAGAGTGAAGCTAGGAGAAAGCCCATGTGTGAATTTGAATATGTGTGATGCACTTGTTGTTAGTATCGATGTGCGTGTGTTGTTGTTTTTTCATTATTTTCTTCCCATATGGATCAACTTGAAAAATAGAAGATGATCAAGTAGTTAAATACACATAGATATGTATAAAAATACATGTAAGAATGTATGTAAAAGTAAATATTGAAAATGTAAAACAAAAAGGAACATGTGCACCTTATCCGTGATGATAAAAATGGTGTAGAAAGGATCATGTTGGTGAAGTGCAAGATTTTTAGGTGATCTCACACCTTTGGCTGAAGAAGTGTAGGGAGAAAAGTATGATTTATGCTCCAACTGTAACTAGTTCCCGAAATTGTAGAGATCTATTTAATGTCTTGTTTTTGGGAGGTCTTATTCTAGAGCGAAGTAGTGTAGAGAGGAAGGTGCAGTAATATCCCATAACCTGTAACTACTCCCTAGAAGTAAAAAAATGGTAGATGATGTGTACCAATGCATGTGGCATGCGCTAAACATAACCATCCCTATGAAATCCCTTTGTGTAGAGTTACGCAGAATGTGATGAACCCTATCGCAGTGTGATATTCCCCCTTGTATCAAAGTTATTGAGGTAAGGCCATTATGTCATGGACCCAAGTCTGATTCGAGCACCAAAATATGAAAAATTTTGTAATGGTCTTTGTGTCATGTATACTCTGTATGGGGTGAGTGATTCACCCAAATGATGCACCCCCTCTTTAGGGCAGCATGCGACATCATTGTATGAGGATGTGAAACAAAAGAGGAAAAACCATTCAAATTGTGCCATTTAGGGGGAATGGATGTGCTTGGTAACAACATAGGCACATGCAAACAAGTGTCTAGGAGACAATTGTTAGTATGAACAAACATGCATGTATACTATGAAATGTAAAGTAGGAATACAATGTGTATGAAAATAATGTAAACACCCAACAAAGACAATGTAGACCATGAAAAGTGGGTTACAAACATGGGACAACATTCATGGTGTCCCAGGTGCCAAAATCATATAAGTGTACACATAAGACAAAAGGAAAATCCCGCAAATAAAGGCATACAGTGAAAAGAAGAAAAAACAATGTAATAGACAACTGTGGTAGAAATTATTGCTACAAAACAAATGTTTCACATGAAGCACCCACTATCACATTAAAAAGATAAAAAATTATGTCAAAATCATATTTAATCTATAAATTATTGCGCATGAAACAAAATGAACTAATAACACCTATAGTATACGAAAGTTGATGCCCCTAGGAGCCATTGTGGGACTTGAACTAGGTCTTGTGCCAAACATCCATGTTGCGTGTAATGGATATGTAGAACCTACGATCACAACTATAAATCAAGTGAATGTGAATTTACGTATGATAAAAATAATGAGATACAAGATATCTATCTAGCATGCATAATAAAGTGAACATATAAAAGTAAATATAAGAAAGAGTCTTGCAACAAATATATGAAATATGTTGTGGATGGATGGAATAAAGTCAAAATTCAATGATAGGAGCCATGTGCCCTTGAGTGAATGGATTTTTATACAATGATGTTCATTTATTTTTGCCCCCGTAGTCAAGAATGAACCAAAACGAGAGTGCATCATCGGGAAATGGTCGAGCGATGTTATGTATGTAGCATGATGTGATGAGTATGAAGTGATGATGTGCAACATAGAGATGAAGTGTGAGGATGTGTGATGATTCATCCTAAAGTTTATTAGTAAATGATGCTAGAGGAAGTGATGTTGTAGCCTATTTCATATATCACTAACCTAGGAATTTCCCATGAGAAAAGTATTGAATGGCTAAGTGCGGGAATATGATGTGCTCCATTTGTGATGTATACCCTCAATAGTCAAATATGGACTATGAGACTAGTGTTCCTCATCAGGTAGTGAGTGTAGTGCATAAAAGTAGATGAGCAGATTGTTTATATTAATGTGGTCATGAGGAAATTTTATTATGTGTAAAGGGTGTAATGTAGGATGTATAGTATGGAATGCAAGATGCACGGATGATATAAGATGTGTACATGCATAGTGTACATAAGAAGTAAGTTGTAATATGTAGGATGTAGGATGTATGTATATAATATCTGTGAAGATGTGTGATGGGTAGTGTCTATTGTGCAAAGTGTGTGAGGTTCATGTGTATAGGATTCCCTCAACAATAAAGTGTGAACAAACTTACAAGTGTGCATCATTGGTAATGACGATACAAATGTATGGAGATGCATATATGATGAATGTATAGTCTTTGGATGTGATGTGTTTGAAATGGAAGATAAGCTGATGATGCTATAAGAAGGGGGTAGTAAGTACAATTCCACCCAAGAGTATGTTGATGAGTGTGTTCCTTGATTATGAATAGGTAATGCATGAGGGTGATAAATTATAATATAAAGTGTATTGCTGATTTGTGATGTGAGAAATAAGGATAGATCATATTGTATGCGTGAATAACAATACATGGTCGTATACGTATATATGTAGGAGTGATTATTTAATAGATAAATATGTCGATGAAGTATGTAATGTGAAGATGAAATGGTGTTCGTCTTGTAAGGGATTCTGAACATTCATGTTAGAACTAGAAGAACACAAGTGTGTCATCGAGAGGGTAAGGTGAAAAGAGTAACTTACGAGAGACCAAAATTTTGTGAAGCGATGGAATCATGTGATGAAAAATCAACAACAGGAAAATGCAATGGTGGGAGAATTTTTCTTGGCTATCAATAGGAGGAGTAGTTTCTTTGACTAAATAAATTGGAAATGGAAGTGCGGTTGGATGGGGAGAAATCTTGAATGGTGGAAGCTTCGGTGGTATGGATGACATTGGAGAAAAATTGATAAGAGAAAAATGTTGATTGATTTTTATAGGAAGTTGTGTAATTTAAATTGGTAATGTTGTGGATGTATTGAGAGGAGGAGGTGCTATATTTATTTTGAGAGGCATTTCTTGAATTTCGAAGAATTACCATTAGAAGTGATGGCATGGTGCTCATTAAACATAGATGAATCAGATTTAGGAACCCATTGAGATGTAGCATTTATAGATGGACATGCAAAAAAATGTTGTGCGAGTGAATGAGATAAATCCATGATGCTCAAGATGTTTTATTATTCATTATAAATTGCAGTAATTATTGTCATAATGTCCATTTATTTGATGATAATTAGAATATGGATGACCTTGATATTTTTCTAGCTGATAAGGAGGATATTAATCAAAGTGGGAAGTAAAGTGATGAATTGATGACTAAGGATCTTAGTAAGAATGTCATGTAAAGTATTGCAATCAAAGGCGAGAGGCTCGTAATTGTACTACTTGAAGATCATTGATATGAGCACATGTAGAAGACATAGAATGAAGATGAGATGTAGAAGGAGAACAAGCATGAGCCTAAGAAGCATCTTTAAGATGTTGGATTTCAGATGTTAGGGATGTAATCGTGGATTTGATAGCCTGAAATTTATTTTGAAATAAAGAACGCAAATCTTGAATTGACTCCAAGATGGGTTGATTATATGGAGGATCATGAAGACTAGGTTCATCAAATAAACGATAAGAAATAGCACTTAATTATTGTGGAGGTGTATCTCATGGAAGATACATGGTGTCTAAGGCCTTTTAGAAAACAATTGAAATTAGGATGCATTTTAAGTAAACCAGAAAATGAAATTTGAAGAATTTTAGGAGCCATGATAAAGAAGATGATATGCTAAAGAAGGATTCAAAAGACTGATCACAAGTGGGATTCACCAAAATGATTATGCTAAAATGTAATATTATCATAGCCTAATATAATGCAAGTTTATGGTAAATAATGACTAAATAAATGAAGGAAATAACTCAATAAAACTAAGTAATAAAAATATGAAACCCTAATGTGAAAAGAGGGTTGAAAGATCCTTACGTAATTCAAAGATGCCTTGAGACTATGTCCCATTGAAGACCGACTAAATTGGAATGGAAAATTTTCACATATGAGCCTAAGAAAATGTAGATCGAATGATTTGGCTTGGTTGGGAGTACGTGGAAAAGGGGTTGGGGCACTGGGATTCCTTGGTCTATAATGGGTGCACAGGTATGTGCAGGAAGTTTGGAAGCCAATTTCACAAAGTCACGAGATGATGTAAAATCTTTTCTTCTTGTGGTGTGTATGTCATACTTATGTTAATGATGTCACTTTGTAAACTTGGAATGAAATAATTACTTACAAAACCTAGACAAAACATAAAAAACCTAAAAAGGAGAGATGCATATGAAGGGGTCATACTATCTCGAACTTCCAAATTGATGGAATTATCATCGATCATTGGACTACATCTTAGACCCAATGTAGTTCTAGGTGTGTGTGTACAGAATTGTGCCATACGTTTCTCTTGTGTTAGTCACACATGAAGTAGTGAAAAAGTAACTAGATGTAGAATACAAATAATGCGTGCATGGAAAAAAAGACTCCCCTCCTATGAAGTGTGATGCGGATGAACCATACTTGTATCCCTTGTGATTGAGCTAGGTAGATGCAAATGGAGCCATAGATTCCTTGAAGGATGAAAATTTAGTTGGTGATAGGTAGTGCTTAGTACTTGGTCCCTCATTATGATCACATAACTTTATATTTATATGATTTACCTTAGTTGAATTTATTAATTAACCCCAAAAATTCCAACTACCAATAATATAAGATGTCCATATGAATAAAAAAAACCCAAAAAGTGATATTAAAGTGTAAAGAGGATAGGGGTTCTCATAGGGGACGAGGGCTCTGGTGCGAGTGTCCTTGTTGGGTTCTTCTATCCATAAAATGTGAAACTCGAAGTATCAAAAGATATACTTGGCCAATAAAGGTGGAAGACCGAAAGTAGCAATGTAAAGAAATGAAAGATGGCCAAAGACATGGGTTAATCAGTCTTGTTCTTTTCTTAGGACCCTTATGAATAAAAGTATGTAATCAAGACTAGATAATACCTCAAAGTGCCTGATTTTGTGTATACAAGAGACACCATTGACATGAAGTTTTAAAACTATGTTACTTATAGGATAGTGAAAGATTTACATTTTTATTTTACTTTTTTTTATGTGATGTTTTGTGCCCTCTAATGAGGTGTGTATGGATTTATTTAGAATGGATAAAAAGAAAAATGTGAGAATTTTATATAAATATATTTCTCAAATAATGTTTCTTACAGAGTTTATAATAGTTTAAGAAGAGGGTTTTGATTTTTATCCTATTTTATGTGGCTCTTGTTAAGCCACACCAAATCTAGTTATTTAAACATGCATACCTAAATAAGAGGTAGAACAATTTTTTTTAAAATTTAAACTATATTCACAAACTCTCACATTTCAAGTTTATTTCACAAAAACTATGGCACACAAATATAAAAACAAGAAAAATAACCACACACTCATCAATCAAATAACATCATGCATATTTTTATTTCTATTTCAAAAATAACACACAAATGTAAATTTATTTTTTTTTGCAAATTTACACAATTTTTTAAAACAATGGAATTTTTTTTTTTGTCTTACCTATAATTGAAAAAGAATGATGTCAAAATAAATTTCATTCATATCATCAGTAATGAAAAATATCCAAAAAAATACATGAAAGTAGATTAGACTTCCTTCATCCACAACTAAATTCATTTAAATGGATGCATGAGAACACAATACTATAATTGAGACCATGTAAATAAAACATGTACACCTGCACAAGATATATAAAGCATCACATCAAAAAATAAAAACCTTTTTAAACAAATTTTACACTTTATAATCATTTTCAAGAGAAAATATGGTGGAAAAATCTAAGTACATGAAAATTCAAACACAATATTTTCAGTCACATAATAATATGCTTATGTTATTTGATGCACATATTAAAAAAATAATAGTACAAGGAAAACATATAAGAAAATATTTTCCTTCACACTTATTTCTCAAAATGACATTGGAAACCCTACACCTAGGGTTAATGACAATGGCATTGGAGGAGGTGTTCTAGTTCGAGATCGATGGAGAGGCACATGGTGACAAAGTGCTTGAGATGGTAACAATGGAAATTTTGGGGTCATAGTTTGGATTTTGGGGAAAGTAATGAAAAAGGATTTACTGAGAAAATGGGGACGTAACTAGAAAGAGTTAAATGGTGTGGAAAGGCATGGTATTATGACCACTTCCTTTACCCTATAATGGCGTTTCCATTCAAAGTAGTTTCTAGAGGGGTTTTTCTAAGGGAATTCACTTCAAGGGTTGGTGGTGGATCCTCCGGGTTGGGGACTCTGTTGTCTTTCTTCCATAGGGTGATGTTTCCATATCACGATGGATTCCCTTTGGGGAGGTATAGGTTGACGATCAAATAGAGTTTATGGTTATTGTAAGGGTAAATTTTACAGTCCATTTAAAGATAACTTTGGGGAAAGAGTTTTTGGAAGCTACTAAATCAACTCGATGACATACTCATAAGCATATGGATTCCATCAAGATCTCATAGTTTGTATCCTTTGGTGAAGAGGTTATCCAATCTAAAGCATATTTCAAGAGTAATGACTTCATTTGAAGATTTAATACCCTATTCTAAGGCATCCTCGCTCTTCATGATTGGATATCGACTCATTGAAACCTCTTATGGAAAGAAAAATTGATATTTACCCCACATCTAGAGGTTTTTCATTATAGTTTTTGACAAAAATTCACATAGATATTTGATATGGTAATTTTTGGTCTAATGGTTCCCTTTGTTCTACCTGGTGACTGAAACCTTTCATGTGAAACTAGTTTGTATCTACCAACCATATTTGTCCCTCTGATTTTGAAGTGAAAAATTCTTACTTTGAATAGGGGTTCCTTGGGAAAATTTTTGTCCATTAATAGAAATACTTTTTTTATGTGATTTTATCACATATGCTTGTATATTGGTAGATATGAGTATTTTTGTTGATTTTCTAGATACTATTGATCTCATAGTGGGGGACCTGAATCTAAACTCAAAATATAGATTATAAAGGTTTCTCTTTGAGGTGTAGGACTTTTCTTTTCTTTGGGTCACTTAGCTTTGGATTGTTAGATGGGGAAAAACAAGGTAAAAGTAGATCTTCTTGGTGGAAAAATTCAGAACCTATTCACTTACTTATTACTAGCAAGTCAAATAATGATACAAAGGAAGTTTTTGAGAATGAAGATGATCTTGATATGATGATTGTTGAGGTTATTCTTTCCCCTACTCCTATAGGTAAGGCTAGACCTTGTGATGATGTCGAGGATACAATTCCCTTCGTCTTTTAACTCAAATTAGTGAGTACAAGGAGAATCTTGAAATCATCATTTCTGATTCACACTAAGGAAAATGTAAATCCAAATAATGATGTAGGTTGGATTACTACGAGGAAAATAATAAAGGGAAAATAGCAATAGATACCCTCAAAATGAATTTAATATCTCATGAGAAGGAGCCTTAGGGATGAGTTGGAAATTATTTTTAGAAAATGTTTTTTCTTTGAAGTTTTTGTGGCGGGAATTTTGGTTTATTTATCTTTCTTGGTAGAGGTAGCTTTACTAGATCCTCATTGTTTTATCTTTGTCTCCATTTGTAACATCTTATTATGGGGTTTAGCTCTCCTTAACACACTTTTACCATATTAAAATAAATTCAAAAAATTGAAATCAAATTGTTAGATCTCTTACTTGAAACAAATAATAAGAAATGATATCAAAATAAATTTCATACAAAATCATCACTTACGTAAAAAACAAAAATTCAGACATAGGTAAATAAATAAAAACACTCTATAGTGCCCATCTAGTTCTTGCTCATTTACTTGGAAATCGATTTGGTGATATAAGATCATGTTTGAGAAAAAGTAAGAGAAAAGTAACATCATTTTTTGAATTAAATTACAGTGACTTAGTTGTATCTCTTTTTCCACCTAACCCTTGGCAAGAACGTATACAAGGCTTGGAAAGATAACTTACCACCTTTAACCTCACCACTTTGTTTGATTTAGTGTGGTGGATATTAGTGATCTAAGCTTACTCAAATTATATTTAAATAATGGTTCCATTTATTTAATTTCTCAAATACATGTATATTAACTTGTCATATCTTTATATGATTTTTAGTGATGGATCATACTATGAATCCAATGCAATATTAAAACCATAAACCTAGCTTTATGTAGGTTTTTCATGGTGGAGGCAGAGGTGGTTGTGTTGTGTTGTTGTAGGTTAATAGGATTTAGGGTGTTAGTAGTGGCTTTATCAATGGTCATGAATCTGGATATTTATCCTCTAAAAACCTCTTTAGCTCCTCCATGACTAAGTGAACTCTTGCTAGAGAAATCTAGTTTTGGTTGAAGCTATTGGAGTTTATGTTGGTGTTACTTCTAGGGATGCTTTTTCACACGGACCTGCGTGGTGAAACTACTCGTCTTTAACCCCATTTTGGACACATGCGAGTGTATTTAATGGAATTGGTATTATCTCTCATAAAAACAAGGCTATAACGGGGACGATTATTGTGGGTTGTGGTAACTAGAACCCTTCGAAAATTATGGGAAAGAGGTTTTTTCCCTAGTCTCCCTTTTCATTTTTCCCCTTTTCGAGGTATTATATTACGATATGATTTAGAAGGGTGTAATTAGGATGAGTAGATTAATAAATCTTTCTAGGAGGTTATGCAAGGGATGACGAGACTCAAAACCTTGGAACTTGTCTCCAAAGCAATCCCTATGTTTCTTTTGAGAATGAGGTGATTGAATTCAAATCCTACTATCAATACCATTCCCTTATATTTAGATTAAATAGCTTATGGTCTACTCTTTCAATTCCGAATAATTGGATTTCAAAACACTGGATCCCTCTTCTAGATGGTAGGTTAGATCTTTATCCCTATGATAAGGGAACATTTATTATAGTTTTTCTTCAATAGATGATAAGGACACCATAGCTTGAAATATATTGGCATGTCATCGATCCATGATTACCTTGTCATGAAATTATTTTTCCCAATTTTAACTCAACCACTAGATCCTTTTCTAGCAAACTGGTCTAGATTAGGCTACCTCATTTACCTCTACAATTCTAGGACTATGAATTTTTTATTTCCATTGGAAATGTTTTGGGTAACATATTAAACATTGACTCAAAATGACTGATTTTATACACACAATGTATGCCATAATTCTTGTTGATCTTGACATATCAAAGATCCTTCCTCCTACAATTGAGTTTAAATTTCAAAATAAAACATGAACACAACCTCTAGACTATGAAGTTTTACCTTTCATATGCACAAGATGTTTCACTTTAGGACATATTGCTACCGATTCGGGATACAAAATTGAAAAAATAAGAGAAAACATTAATGGAAAAATGTCATCCCAAAACATTTGGTCTTTAATACTAAGGGAGATCTATTGTTAAATACTGATTAAAAGGACGTGGCTGAATTGGTACAAGAAATTCCTCTAATATAGATTCCATTTGAAGGAACATGAGGAAGTCAAATGGTGAAATTTAGATAGTAAAAAAACTTGAAACAAATTCTTATAAAACGGCTAAGGAAAATGTCCCTCTTCACTCTACTCTTAAAAAAAGAATATTCTGCCAATTGATTCTCTTTAAGTTATTCTTCATGTTGAGGAGGTTTTAGAAGGGTGGAAAATGGTACACAACAAGAAAAAATACATTCACAAGAAAACCTTATCTCCTACCTAATTGTCTCATTTTATGTTAGGTAACTATTTCTTTTTGTTTCTTGGGGTGTTAATGTCTTTTTCTAGGCTTTCATGCCTTTTTGTACACTGGTACGACCCTAGTGAAAAATATTTATCCTTAATAAAACAAATTGTCACTCTATTTGGAATATGATAATTGTTGACATTTCTCTCACTGTGCAAGAAAGGTCAACAATAATTTTTTTTTCTAAGATTAGAGGGGATAGGTATTTTACCATTTTGGGTCAATCATCGGAAAATGGCTATAAGAAACTATTATGGCAAAATCACAACACCCCTGATTTCTTAAAAGTGGATGGTTGAGGTAGTCAACATGATTCATCAAACATGGAGTTATCCCAAAGTGTGGGACTTTGCAATTTGGATAAACCTCTAGATGAAGGCTAGTTCCTATTCCTCTATTCTGATGCACACATCCAAATTATAGAGGATCTACTCTAAAATATGCTCTAACTTGCCAAGGAGATAGGGTTAAAAATATTACAAGAAATTAAACCTAAACTAACAAAGGTGATGCACAAAAAGGAATGTTGAACACTTGCTTTGTATGGAGATGGAAACCATAATTAGATTAAGAAGGATGAAAATACACCATAGATCAATCCACTGATGAAAATCCAGTAACCATTAAACAAAAACATTAAACATATAATACAATAACCATGCACTAGATAACCAAGATTGCAATGAGAGATCAGAAGAAAGAAATGAACACAAGAGTGGGTTGAAATTCATCGACATGCTTATATTATTGCTCCACAGATTTTATATAGTGCATTACAATGGCCATATAGAACAAACTTTCATTATAACTTCAATGGGAGGTTTGAAATATACAAATTCACTTACAAAAAAGATTAAAAGGGAGGGTGTAAAGAAATATTATCCAACATTAGAACAATGCCTCTCCTTACAATATATAGGAAGAATGAGAGAGAGGGGAAGATAAGAAGTCAAAATCTTGCTTGAACCACCCTAAAATGCATTAAAATCACCTACAACAATGATGGTTTCCAATGGAAAACCCATACCTCCATGTACTTTGACTTGTTGGAGAAGAAAGGAAACCCATACCTCATCATTCGGTAGGTGAGAAACCCGGGGAAAAGCTCTAAAATGGAATATTGTATTTCTTTTTATTTGTGTAGAGGACATTAAGAGATTTCCAAAAAGTCTTTTCTTTTGCAAATCCAAGCTCCCAGTCAAAAGTTATGGCCATTTGAAGATGAGGGTGCCATACTGCAATAAATGCGAGTGGTTGACTTTGTTTCTTTGGACTCGAAATGCATCACAACCTATGAAATCTGAAATTTTAGACTTTGAGGCATTTTGAATTTGGAGGTTCATGTTATTGTTCATTCATTTGAGCATGTGAAATCTCGAGATTCTACGAAACCCGAAGTCTAAAATTTAGACTTTAGGTTTTGGACTTTGAGTTATGATTTTTGTGTTTTGGCACTTCAAAGTTCAAAAATGCCAAAACCATGAAGTACAAAATTTAGACTTTGGGTTTTGGACATTTTCATTTTTGAGTGTTTCAGGATTTACGAGTTCAAACTTTTTGGGAGTTTAGGGATTTTAGAGTTTAGTTTTTGAGACATTCAGATTTTGGGGTTTAGGTGTTCGGGACTATCATGATTTCAAGGTTCGAAATTTTGGGATTTCTATGTTTAGGGGTTCGAGTTTTGGTAGTTTTGAGATTTTGGGATTTGGGTTTTGGGACTTTGAGGTTTCGGGGTTCAATTTTTTTCGAGGGTTTCAGGATTTTGGGGTTCATTTTTTTAGGGTAATTTGGATTTCGGGGTTTAGGTTTTCGGCACTTTTGGGATTTCAGGGTTATTGTTTTTAGGATTTAAGAGTTTTGAGGTTCAGGTTTTCGAGGGTTTCTGTATTTCAAGGTTTTGGATTTCAGGACTTGCAGGATTTCGGGGTTCAGGTTTTCAGGATTTCAGGGTTTCGGGGTTCAAGTTTTCAGGAGTTTTAGGATTTTGGGGTTTAGGTTTTCGGGACTTTAGGTTTTTGGGTTTCGGGTTTTTAGGGGTTTTGGGATTTTTTTATCCATTTCATCCACATGAAACCTTTGAAACTTTGAAATCCTGAAGTCTAAATTTTAGACTTCAGGTTTTAGACTTATCTTTCTCCCTTTTCGGATTTATTTCGGCCCAATCTCCAAATTTCTCTCTAGCCTACCTCCGAACGGCTCCACCTCTGAAATCTAAAATTTTAGACTTCAGAGCTTCATGATTTCCAAAAATTATCTAGAATGCTCGACCTACTTCAACCTATTTTGTCAATTCCAAAAATACAAGCTCCCATGACGGAATCAACCCAATTTTCTAAGTGCGCAAGTTCATGTTTGTTCAATTTTTCTTGAGCAAAAAAATTGAATAGCAAAAACTTTCAAGTTACTCCCTTTCGGTGGAAAATTGGAAAACACACAAGCAATAACATCTAGGCAATGCTTTTCCAAAATGTTTACCCTTCACATATGATGCAATTCGACATTTGTCTTCATCATGATCATGCAACAACCTTTTCGGACTACTGCAGTGTCGTGATAAGGATGGGAACAACATCGATATCAAAAATAAACATCATGGTTAGCAAGCTTTGAATTTAAACATTCAAAATTATAAAAGGAAATTACAATTACAAAGGTTGTGACTTGTTCATTTATCAGCTTCAGATCAAGAAAAAACACAACTAATCATTTTATTACTTTATGATTAAGTGGAATTACATTAGTGTCTTGAGTTATTTAGGTTCATATCACATTATGCTATGAAAAAGAGATGCAAAAGAACATACACATCTCATTACACACAAGAATTTTTCATTTATTCATAAGGAATGATCGTACATTTTCTCACACAAGACTTGAGAAATAACTGAAAATAAAAGGAGAGAAGGGACATGTCATTACTTGATGACGTGATCCCCTCAAATTCAGTTGTTGATCCATATTCTTGCACAAATTATCCATACTTGAAAAGGAGGAAACAAAATGATATTAAAGTTCGAGGTTATCTTCTTTCTATTTTATTTCTAGGTTTTAATGTGTATGTATTCAAAAATCAAGTTGCATAAATTAAGACATCTCATTCAGATAGCTAGAAATGAAAGGAATTCAAAAATCTACATTTAGAAAAAAATAGATTTTAGATGGAGGAGGACATAGTGAGTGATTTTAAATTAGGAAATGAGAGGCATAAGATAAGCAAGACAGATGCAAGGGTTCTCGGGAGAATTTTCGGGATGACAAGAAGGATGCATAGTTTATAGCAGAAAGAGATAAAGTGGAGATGGAAAAGAGACCCCAAGTCATATGGGCAAGACGCAGTGGTCGGAAATGCACCCAAACAGTTCCCCTCTTTCCGTCTCAATCCTTGTTGTAATGATAATGGGGTTTCTTGGAGATACCATAGCAAGTGGCCAGAGAGTCAAGTCTTGGATGAGTAATATCATTCTGGCCAAGATTAGAGAAGCAGACCAAATATTGAAGAATTAAGAAAATGGGATGATTAGAACCGGATTCCCAAGGGATCAATGGAAATAGTACAATATGCTAATGAGTTTTTGTGATTAATCTATCTCTAGAAGAGGAATTCTTATAGATCCTTGTTAGGAACCATGGTTTATGGTTCATGTTATTGTCTTGGTGCAAAATTGCTAGCTGGGTTCAACCCTTGGAAACAGTCATTAAAGAATATCCCATCAAGGTTACGATGCCAGGTTTACCCCATGAATATTGGAATCCAAATATTTTGCGGGGGATTTCCAAAGCCATTGGGTCCATGTTATAGTAGATATAGTCACTTGTACTAATACTAGACTATTGTTTTCCCGTTTCTATGCTATGTGGCCCTAGAAACATCTCGCCAAGAAACATTGAGTTTAACGCTCCTTGGGGTGTCCATATTAAGAAAATTGACTATGATTTTTAATATTTCATGTGTTTCTCATGCTTCAAGGTAGGACACAACATTACATCATATCTAAAAGTTAAAGAGGAGACCACCCAAAAGGCTCTAGAAAAGAATAATAAAGGATATAATTAGGAAGATTTAAAGGGAAAAGGTGTAGTGCAACCAAATGGCAACAGACCTTCAAAGGTAAATCCTTCTTGGAAACCAATTAAAAATAGTTGGAGATTAAAGATCAGTGTCCAGAGACATAACAAGTTCTAGAGAAATAAATTGCAAAAGCTGGTCAAGAAGAGGTAGAAAAATAGTGGATGATCAAGACCTAGAAAAACTCGAGGAAGAGGTGGTTGTCAAAGAGATCCAGGATGATAGTATTATGGGATATATAGTTTAGGATACTATGGATTCTAGTTTTTTCTCGTAAAGACCTGGGGAGCTAGTACTAGTAAGTAACATGTTCAATTTTCTAGATATTAATTTGGAGGACATCCCAATAGTAGATGAGGATCTCAAACGCATTCGGGAGGTGAACAAGACAAGATCTATTGGGAAGAAGTTGTGGTCTCAATGAAAAAACCGCCAATGGAAAGGCTAAAGAGAGTTCCACAACAAAATGCTCTGTTGCAAAATCTTTAGAGGAGGTCAAACCATCTCCAAAGAGGAGGGACACCAAGAACTAGGTCCAAGGTAGATGTTGGTGCTAAAAAAGCCTCCCCAGGGAGACCATTTGAAAAGGATAAAAGGGAGAGAACAACAAGAAAGGATATTATGGAAGGGAAAAAGAAACCTTTGATGATAGGTCACAAATTTCCCCATTCTAAATGATTTTCTTATCTTGGAATATAAGGGGTCTAAATCACCCCAGTAAGCATAGGATCTTGTTTTATTTTAAGAGTAAGGAAAAACTGGATGTCATAATGTTACAAAAACTAAGATGAATTAGGATAAGATGAAGGTTTTTACACTTTTTTTGGAAGGATGCTAGTTTTCATTGTCAACCGTCTCCTGGGGCCTTTGGGGTTGTTTTGTCTATGGAGCAAGTACATTTTTGAATAATTTCCTCTTCATAATAGTCAACACCATCTTGTTATTTGCTTCACTAATGTTAGAACCAAAAACAATTCATTCTCTCCATTATTTATACTCCTAATACCACTATAGGTAGGAGGTTTCTCTAGGAGGAGATGACTATATTTAGAAGAATTTTTAATGATCTTAGTTGTGTCATTGCGGGTGACTTTAATACTCCTCATATACCCTATGCGAAGAAACGGGATATTAATGTTTTCACCGAAAGCATGGAAGATCATGCCAATTTACTAGGCTTGAATGGTTTGATAGATCTTGACCTCAATGGATCTCAACTAACATGGACCAATAGGAGGGAAGGGGATAATCTGATTCAAATCAGGTTGGATCGATTACTTGTGAACCTCAATTGGATTCAAGAGCAACAATACAATCTATCCTCCTTAGCTCATATTGGTTCAAATCATAATCCTTTGATCCTAAAATTCAATGAAAGGGAGCAGCCCATTGGTAGACCTTTTAGGTTTGAAAATATGTGGACTACCCATCAGAAGTTGAAAAAATGCTAGAAGAGTGGTGGAAACTAGATATCATAGGTAATAGTATGTTCAAGGTTACTGCTAAACTCAAAAATGTCAAGAGGAATATCAAAATTTTGAACAAGGAGGTGTTTGGCAATATTTTCCTTCAAAAAATTAGAATTTATAAAGACTTGAGAGCCTTAGAAGAAACCATGGAACATGCGAATGGAGCATTAAGGACAAAAAAGGAAAAGATCTTCTTTTCGAATTCCACAACATCTTGAGTAGGGAAGAGATTTATTGGAAGCGAAGTCTAGGATAAATTGGCTCAAAGAGGGAGACCGCAACACCAAATTCTTCCACATCTCTACCACCATTAAATCCAATAAAGGAAGAATCCATGAAATAAAGAAAGAAAATGGGGAAATGGCTATGGAAGATAAGGATATTTCTAATACCATCATTTCTTTTTTCAGAATTTGTTTGCCAAAGGTCAGCTTTCAGCTGAGTTTTCTACAAATGAAACTCTAAAGCTCTTTGAGCCAGCCATTAACCATGATGAGAATAGAGAACTCATAGTTATTCCTTCTGAGGAGGAGATAAAAGAAATTTTAGATGCTATGGAAAGTGAAAAAACTCTGGACCATATAAATTTTGGGATTTCTTCTTCCAAATGTACTAGGATATTGTCAAGAATGACATGGTTCTAAATGTCCAAGTATTTTTCTAATATTGAAGTCTTCTCAAATAAATTAATCACACCTTCATATCCCTCATACCCAAAAAACTAGGGGCTAAATATTTGGGATACTTCAGACCTATAAGTTTATGCAACACTATGTATAAGATAATCTCTAAAATCCTGGCTTTCAGACTAAGGGAGACTCTATGTAACTTCATTTCTCCTAATCAAGGGTCCTTCGTGTTGGGAAGACAAATTCTGGATAACATAATTACCATCCATGAAATGATCCACTAGGTGGAAATTTTAGGAAGAGAGGCTATGATTGTCAAGTTGGACATGCAAAAATCCTATGATAAGATATCCTAGGACTTCCTTTTCTCCCTTTTAAGCCAACTGGGATACCATCCTCACTTCATCAAAATGATTCAGCTTACACTAAAGACCCAAGTTTTTTTATCATTATAAATGGGAAACCTAATGGTTTCTTCACCTCCGGAAGGGGTCTGAGACAAGGAGACCCCCTGTCACCCTTCTTATATATTATTGTTGCATAAAATTTAAGTAGGTTATGTTCTACAAAAAAATTGAAGGTAACATGGAGGGTATCAAAGTGGCTCATGGAGTGGATAGCCATTGTATGCAGTAGTTTGTGGTAGAAATTGTGCTTCGGTTCAAGCTATTTTTAGGAGGCTCATGCCTATAAATAAATCACAACATAAGTACGAAGAAGTCTTTGGGTCGAGGATAAAATTTTATAAAGAGATCTTATTTTTTCATAAATGTTGGGGAGGATAAATAGTTCAAACTTGTCAACATTCGAATCGTAGTATTAAAAGTCTCCTCGATACTTATCTTGGAATGCCTCTTTATGGGAAAAATTTATAGGAAGAAGGATGGAATAAACTTATAGAAATGTTTCATAAAAAAATGGCCAAATCAAAAGGATCTTTTCTATCATAGGCTGGGAAATTTCTACTCCTATAAAGTTGTCTACAAGGGATAACCATTTTCATCACATCCATCTTCTCCTTACCTATTAGGGTTAGGAAATATATTGAAAGTATTCAAAGGATATTTCTATGGACTAGATATGAGGATAAGAATAGAATTCCATTAATTTCTTGGGACAAGGTTACGCAACCTAAGGATAGAGGGGGCCTTGGTTTGAAGAATATTCAGTACATGAATCAAGATCTTATAGCTAAGGTGGGGTGGAGATTGTAGAGGGAGTAGGATACCGGAGTAAAATTTTGAAAAATAATAATTTGCGGCCCTTTGGAGGTACTTTGGCTCTTTTCTCTAACTTGGAACTCCCTAGAGGTTCTATATTTTGGAATAATCTTTGTCAGTCTAGAAAGTTGTTAATACAAGAGGATAAAATGGAATCTGGGGGATGGTAAAAGATAAAATTTTGGGAATATCCTTGGATCAAGGACAAATCCCTCATTCTAGAGGAACCATGGAATGTGCTTGGGCATTTATTCATCCAAGAAATTGGGGAGTTTGTTTGTAGTTACTTGAACAAAGAGTGGAAGTGGATCAAAATCCAACCTCCCCCTCACTATCATGGGATTTTATAACCCTTTCAAGAACTAAATCAGCTCCTTAAATATTATCACATACCCCATAACAGAGCTCAAGATGAGCTAATTTGGAGAACCATGGACACAGGGGAATATGGGGTCAAATCTGGCTACTTGCTAAATTTTGAGAATATTGAACCAAACATCTTCTGGAGGAAGATCTGGAATAAAAATATTATTCCCAAGATCAATATTTTTCTTTGGGAATTTGTTAAAGGAAATATTCTTACGGTGGATAGGCTAAGAAAAAGGGGGATGATCATCACTAATAGGTGTAGCTTTCATAAAAGTAATGGGGATTCAATCTAACATATCTTCCTAGAATGTTCCTATTCCTTTTGATTATTATATGTTATTCTCAGTTTGTTTAAGATACATTTGGTCCTTCCTGGGGATGTGGCCCTCTCCTGTCTGAACAATGGAGATTTAATTTCCAAAGTGATTTAATTAGAGAAATTTAGAAACTTTCCCTTCCTCATATTTTGTGGGTTCTATGGATTGAATGAAATAATAGGATCTTTAGGAACAAATCCTCTCACCTTGACATGGTTATAAACAGTTTTAGGTGGTATCTCAAAGAAAATGCTCAAATTTTAAGTACCAAATCATCTAAGGAGGGTTTGGAATGGGAAAAAATATTCTTGAAAGCATGAGTATCAATCCTACCATTCCTTTGAAGGTGAAGTTTATTCACAAATTCAAGTGGTCGAGAACCCTTGATGGTCACTGTAAATTAAAATTTGATGGCTCTACCAAAAAAAAGGATAAAATCATTCCAGAGGGTGTTCTAGTTCATGATCATCTTGGCAATTGCATCAGAGCCTATGTGGGTCCCATTGGTAATCATACCAATAATTATGTGGAATACAAAGCCATTCTTTAGGGCATCAAGATGTGCAGAGATTTGAAACTTGGATCCATAATTATAGAAGGAGACTCCCTTTGTGTCATCAATGCTCTTAAAGACCAGAGTAAGTGCAGATGGAAACTAAGTAATATCATCAAGGAAGCTCATGCAATTTTGAAATCATTTGACAAGGTGGAGATTTATCACACCTACGGGAAGGGTAATAAACCGGTGGACGTGCTTACAAATCAAGGTAATGACATGCATGGTCGATGACATGGCTAGGGACACATATAAATTGGAAAGTGTAACACCCTTGACAATTGTTATATTCCTCCTTTGCATTTCAAGCATTGACATATGATTTTCTTGATAAAGGTGTGTTCTTTTGACTGTTGAAGATCATGCTTGATATGGATAAATCATTTTGTTCTTAAAATCATTAGACTAAAATAGTATGGCTTTCAAGAGTTCATTTTCAATTTGGAAAGGTAAGTTGCAATAGTCCGGCTTTTAAGAGTTGCACACTTATTCCTATTTTCGACTCATCCTTGGATAAATTTTAGTGATCCAAGGAATGTTTTAAATATTCTTCATAGTTTGAATGGTAAATTGACATTCAATAGTTTGAGGAACATAGCAAACCGAACTCTATATGTTACAAATTCTTTGGTATTATGTGAACATGTCGATCTTTCGTGGAGGAGAAAAAGAGTTGGAAGCTCGGTGGAAGTCTCCTATGATTTGATAGAAGCATTATCGGGCATGATAGGCTCTACCAATTAAGATTTCATGTTTTCTTCTAAATTATTCATTAGAATAACTCTAACCTAATGCTTATTAATATTTGCATGATTTGTCTGGTTGATTACTTGCATGCTTTTAGGAATCTCTGTGATTTTTGGATATGAATCCATGGCTTAAATAATGTTGTTTTGGAAACTCTCTTTCTCTGTGCAAGTTTAGTGATGTCATGCATGTGAAGCTTGTATGTAAAACTTGCTTTTTGTAGCTCTGTTTTTCAACCAGAACTTGCATTTGAGGTTGTTTTGTTTTGAACAGGCCTTCATTTGCAATATAGGGTTCTAAAATTTATGGGAACCTTGAGTTCCATTTGATCTTGTATTAGGGCTTTGTGTTTCGATATAAACTTGTGTTGGAGCTTCATGTTGTTCTGAACCGGTGTTTGGAAACTTGCGTAACTCTAAACTGTTGCTTGAAGTTTGTATTTGACATTGTACTCATATTTTATTGCTTATATAGTTCTGAAATTTTGTGAGAAGATCATGTTAAACACTATACTCATATTTGGAACTTAAGTGTTATGAGCTTTTAATTGGATCGATGAATTCAATTTTGTTCTAGTATTTCTATGTTGGGTTATACTTGTATTAAAAGTTTAAAGCTTATAATTATTTTATTGAGCAACTTACTCACAAGAAAATTGGGTGATAGTTTGAATGAGTTGTTTGGTAATCCCTTCGAGATCTTGAACTGGGAACGTCTTGTTTAAATGAATGTGATATTTCTATTTTTAAGAATGTATCATCTTCTCTGAGATGGTATTACCATAAAATTTAGGGGTATTCTTTTCCCCTCTATTTGAGAAAACCAGCATTCTAGGTTGACTGTTTTATTTGAAACTAAGTCTCCTTTGTCACAATTTTGAGGTTGTGAAAGTCTTGTTTCGTATTTCTGTTTTAGTTGCATTGGAGGTAAGAATGGGACATCTTCTGACTTAAATGTCTTTGGGTTTCTTGCTCTCTCTTCAGATCCTTTAAAATAAGTTTTGGGTCCCATTGGATGGATGTGTTATTACCCTTATACACTGAACTTATAAGGGAAGGATTATTTCTCCATTCAGTTGTTTTGTGTATAGTTATTTTTGAATCACGAACTACTTACTCTTCATATTGAGTTGTTGAAGCATTAAGAGACTTCAATCCTTGAGTTCGTGGATAATTATGAACTTGTTAGCTTACTATTTTGGGATTCTATCCTTATTGGATACAGTGAATGAGTTCTTGGGTTTCTTTTAAAGATAAAGGAAATATACTCTCTTGGGATCAGTATACTATTTTTGGGACTGTAATATGTTTTTCATTCTGATTTGAATTGAAACAGGAAATTCATTTGTTAAGTTTAATGAAATGATTAATTATTTGGACCTTTCCTATTAGAGATTCCTTTTTCTCTCTGTCGTTTGGATAAGCTCATTGATTAAACTTCTCTGCACTCGATTCTCTTATGAGATGGTGATTTATTTATGGCTTGTTGGTCTACTTAGTTCGAATCATTTGTTGTAATGATGTAGAAAGATAGTTGATAAGTCGTTTTTGCTGATAAGTGAATGTATACTTGTTTGATCAACTGTTGTTTAACTAAACCTTGCTTTATTTGGATGGATAGGAGTAGGTTTTGTCTCTTGTACTCTATCTTTTTATGAATCCTCCTTGGGTGGACTCGAAGTAGAGATTAACTCCTATAAGATTCTACTTAGATTTGTGAACGTTGGTTTCAGATCTTTGAATGCTAACTTATAACACGCAGAAGTAGATTTAGATTTGTAGTTAGACTATTTTGATTCTCTTTACCTTCTTGGATTGATATGGAATTCTATTTAGATGTATATCTTAAATGTTGAATTTATAAGATTGTTATCCCTAAAATAAAATAGCTAATTCATGTTATGAACTTGATCTGTTTTTCAAATGTCTTGAGTTTGGGTATGGTACGTAATGGTTCTTCTTATTCTTTGCTTAAGATTTAGATAAATCATCCTAAAATGAACCATGCTGTAAACACTTCTTTTGTCTTATAGAAAAGATAAATGTTGCATTCTAGGAGGATAGAATTATGATATAATGGGATGGTAAGATCTATTGTTTGTTTAAAGGTAATTGATAAGATCAATTAAACTTTAAGTTTTAAGACAAATGTTGTGGATTATATTTTTCTCTTCTCTTAAAAGTGGATCTAGATTTATGATTGTACTTCTTTTCTGGTTGATATCACTTATGCTTATTGTATGATATATTAATTGTCTCATTAAAGCAGAGTTGTTTTAATGAAACAATTAGTGGAATGCACTTTGTTTTAATGCTTAGTGCTTATCATGCTCAGTTCATTGAACTGACCCATGCTAGAAATTTTTGCAGATGAACATCGTAAGTGATAAAAGAAGGTAAAAACTTGTATGATGCATTGGTTGATATAAGCCCGATTCTTTGTAAAGAATTCTTATTCATTCTTTAGTTGTATTGGAAAAGAAAAATTCTATACTTTTAGAATGAAGGTTGTTGTTATGCAGTACACCTAAAGTGCATAGTCTTGTAAATATATAAGTTCATAATGAGGAATTGTGAGTTGAGATTTACTTACATTGGTTGTGTAAATTATCTCATGCTTTTATAAAGCGAGATGGAATTTCTATCTTGTTGATATTCTTCGTATTATTTATATGTTTATCTGGTTATCCTTCAATAAGAAGGATAAAGGGAGTTAGTTTAATTTCCCTATAAGATACAGCTTGTAAAGCTGCATGAGATGATGCTTATTATCTAAACAATTTAACATAGTAATGTGATGTGTAATGAATATGCAAAGTATGAACTATAGAAATGTCAAGGATAAACCCTGACACTTAATCATTTAGAGGAAGACTTTTCCTCTCTTAAATGAATGTAAACCAAAAAGGATTGGAGATATGATTGTAAATCATAGGACTTCATTTTGTATGAAGTCTACTTTAGTTAGACCTATGTGGTTGCTACACCTTCTTGAATGGTTAAGTTACATTTAATGGAACTTATGATGTTGTTGACCTGTCCTTTGGATATCTATTCGTTAAGCCAAGTAAAACGAACATTAAAAGCAATCATGAGTTAAGGAAGTTCTTTAATGACTAAATGAATCAAATTTAGAAAAGAACTTATGGAGTGTTGGATTAGGGTTTAGCAGGGTTGTTGTAATCGTGTAATAATCCAAATTAATAATTTATTAATAACCTCCTTGGGGTATGTACATCTTGATGAGGTAGTTTCTGTAGGATGTTGGCACATGCCAACTATAGGACTGTACCTTTAAGAAGACAAGGGTCTTCTCGAGGATACCGCGTTGCAGTTGACATGTGGCAACACCCTTTTGCATTGATCATCTAGATCTACACACAAATAAGGACTTGAACTTAGTTTCTCTCTAGGTCAAGTTAGTGGCATGTTTAGGATAGGTGGTAGCTTTCAATGGCTTAGGGTACCTTGGCACATCCGGTTGAATTAGATCAACCGAGTATTCCCATATACCCTAAGACATTGTGAGCATATTCCTATAATAAATTATGTTTTTAACCAGAGCTAGGGTTAAAACTTGGACAAGTGGACTAACAGTAGTTAGTAAAGACCATTCTAGATAAAAAAGGAGTGAGGTGAAGGACATATTCTGGAACGACGAGTATGTTGTCTAGGAATAGTAACATGAACAGTATGTTGAAAATATTTGGCCAAAGTATCGCAAGCTTATGGTTACGTTGTCCTATGTCACCTAGTTTAAAGCAACATGATGTCAGATGAATATTGGTAACAAATATTCAGATAGGTTCTTTAAACAGATCACTCAGTACCCGGTTTTAGGTAGGAAAACCAAGTATACGATAAGTATTCAATACTTAAAGTTAACATAAATAGATCGGTAGATCATCGAGTTATGAAATGAATAGATCGGTAGATCATCGAGTTATGAAATGAATAGATCGGTGGATCATCGAGTCATTTACAACTGCATATGGCTATCTATTATGAGATTGATTGGCATGGAATGTGTGTTCTAAATGATGTTTTATTTAGAACAAAGAACATTATGTTAAAAATAAAAATCCTTGTTTCTAAAGTCTTAAAATGGGAATGTTACGAGAAAGATATTTTAAAATCAATAAATGATGATTCAATATTGGAGGTTGTTTAATGATGGTGACCAAGGTTCACATGCTTTGGAGCTCCAAAAGATTTCCTTTATTTTGGGAAAGATCACGACTCATTTGTTTAGGTTGGTTTTTAATTTTCTTGGAACTAGCAACTCCATTCTGTACCATTTTGAAGAGAGAAAGTGTGCTAGGGAAAAAATGGGAGGTCATAGAGTCAGAACCAAACCCACTTCTTTCCTTCACCTGAAAAATGACTCCATTTTGTGGAAGATGCTACAAAATGGGGGCTTCTCCAAGTACATTTGGCATTTAAAGTGTAACATCCTGGTATTTCTATTTATTTTGGAAATGCAGGTGAAAGGGGTTTCAACTTTAGGGGGTGGAAATCAGGGTTATGGAGGAATCCATAGCTGAAATTACTGGGGTTTCGCAATGGATGGTATTAAATTTTTTAAGGAAAAATCCTGTAAAAACATGAGATTGTTGTTTTCTTTGATCTCGGTGAGAATATTTTTCCTATGATGATGGCATTACCTGCACTTGCCTACTTGAGCGTTGGGCCGATGTTTTCTTTGTTATGAAATATTTGACTTTGGAAGGAAAATTTAGAAAGATCTTCTCTTATCATCTCTCCATCCTAAATTTCTTCCATAGGAACCAAACTATGAGTCTAGATTTATTTCTCTATAGGTCTCTGTTATCCACCATTTCTGACTTTAAAAACAAGAAAACAAAGATCCCTCTGCATCAAGGCTTGATCCTCCTATTAGTGCAAAAGGGAAAACCCATCATTCCTACTCAACCTTTGAACACTGGTGACCCCGAGTCAAACCATGAAACCCTTGCTACTGTCATTAAACATTTGAAGAAAACTAAAGGGAAAGACTCTCTTGAAGGGATTGTTGATGTTGTTTGCACCTTAAATGTGGGGTTCAGAATATGGGTGGATGTTCTAGGAGCAAGGAGGGTGAGTTTGTGGGTGGGAAGCTAGAATTTTGCATGCTTAGTCAACTGCTAACACCATTCTCATGGTTAACAAGAATTTGATCGAGGAGTTGAAGGAGTGCCATCATAAAATTGAGGTCCAAAACAAAAGAATTGGGGGCAATCAAGCTGACTTCGTCATGCAGAGAGCAGAGGGCTTATCTCCTTCAGGACCAAATGGCCAAAGTTGACAACAAGCCCAACATGAAATTTTCCCTTAGGAGTTCTGATAGCGATGATTCATTAGATTCTGAGACTGATGGGGATTTTGATTCTGAACTAAACACCCCGGCTAAAGAAAAGGAGGAAATTCTACCCAAAGAACCTGAGATTGTGGACACCTAAACTGTGGAAAAGAAGGAGAAAACACCCAAACATGTGATCATAAAAGTTGCAGGAAGGAAGGATGGCAAATGTAGTTTTGGTACCCGCAAAAAAGTTAAGGAGGACTAATGGGTTGCCTTTTTCTGCCCTTTTTTGTGTTTTCTTCCGTCTTCTTTTTGGTTCGTTTTTCCTTAAAATTTTAAAAACATAATTGTTAATTTTCAGACTAGGTTGTCTAGCTCTGTTTTGTGGTGGCTTACTGTCAAGCCTTTTTGACTTGGCCTCCATGACTTTCTATTTTGTTTTTTAAATATTGCTACTCTATATGTATGAGGTCTCTTGGTCCCCTTAAAACCAAATGTTTTCTATCTTATCGAAAAAAACTAGAGGTTAAATCTGAAAATTACAAGGGATGAAATAGAATGCACGAAGAAAAGCTACAATAGCTAGAATACTTCAAGTTTACCATAGTGCATATTTTCCAGCAAGAAAGATCAAAGTAAAGCTACAATAGTACCATGAATACAAAATTCAGAGACAATTTTTCAGTCAAGCAACCAAGTTGTATAAAGAAGCATATCATGAAAAGGATCACGAGCTTTACAAACAAAAAAGATCATTATTGATACAATGAGCCTTGATTTTTGAACATGAGTTCAGAGGTTTTGAGAAATATGAAGATGCAATCAAAATTTCAAGTAGATCACAACAAGTTAATGAAATGACAAATTAATTTTTCGTTTTTATCTTGCAAGGATACAATTCTCAGAAACAGAGTAGTAAGGTCTACAGTTGCAAGATAGTCAACAAATTTCATAAAGATCTATCTACTTTCAGCTCTATTAGAGCATTAAACTACATTTGGCACACATCAAAAGGAAAACTTGCAGCTAGAAATCATGAATCAGAGTATGCTTGAAAGAGAAAAAACCCCACAATCAGCAATGGACACAGTTACAATGCTGCCGTGGCTTCCCGATTCTAAAACAGAGTTCCAAGTTTTATAAAGATGGCCTAAAGATAAGCAAGGCAACTCAGAGATTACAGTTAAACCATAACAACCACTTTTTCCTTATAGCTAGAACTGTCAACTTCTTGATCCAAAAGTATCAAAACTTAGCCATATTTTTGAAGGCAATGAATATAAGAAGAGAGTCAGAATGAACAACACAGAACCATACAAAAGGCACTAAAGCTTTGATTTTGGTATCAAATTATACTAGTAAAACAAAGAGGCATGGCTATAGTAGAGAATGAGATGTGAAAGCTATCAATAACCATAACAAGGCAGCAAAAGTATGGAAATCAAAGAGTGAATCGAGCTACCCAGATCAATGGAGCAACAAGTAACAATAAAAGAAGCTCGAGTCACCAGAAACAGGGTTCAAAAGCCACAATATGATGGCTCAGAATAAATAAATTCCAAACTTGTGCAACACAAATCTTACAGGAAAAATCAGAATCTAAATAAAAATAATGACCCCCGTGGCGGTCATAGCATAAAATGGAATCTAGAGCTCGAAATGTAAAGTCATTTTTAATATGCGACATTCTAGGAATAGAAATGTCAAAATATTGAACGACAAGCATACCCTTATCATTGAATGCAATCTACAGTTAAAACAAACCAAAGCCCGCAATGCAAGATCTGAACATGGCGAGGATAAAGGCACGACCAACAATAATAATGAGGCAGACCCAAAAGTTTCAAATAGTAGGGTTTGATTGAAATAAATACACGGCTCAGAGATTTATAATACAAACTATTACGACTATGCAAACCTGACAGATTTCTAAATTTTTAACAATGATTTCTCATTTCAAACCAGCGGTCCGAGCAAAATCTTTCTTAAATTTCAACTGTAGCCAATATTGTCAGAATGGATGAAACGATGAACAAGTCTTCTTCCCCAAACATTTGAGACAGGAAAAGTTCCATAGCTGAAGTAAAAGGCCAACCAATGCGAGCCACAGGCGCAAAATTCAGATCTCCAACTGGTAATAACGACCAAAGGAAAATAAATCCATCAAGTCAGCTCACTAGCAACCATATTCCCACACTAGCTCGATCAAAAGCCAACAACAAAGAGAAAGAGGGCCATAAAAATAGCAAGCACTCAGAAGCTCCAAGAATTGAATGTGTTGTGAATGGCTTAGCTTTACCCCTCCTTCAAAATCACGCCCGCTTATTCTTTTCCTTGCAACACACAACCACCCTAATCCACTTCTAATCTTCCCCAAAACCTTGGGCATTCTCTCCCCATGGAAAACTGAAACCCTTCAATAAAAATAAAATGGAGCTTATCATTCATGGATGCCCCAATGGATGAAGATTCATTCCTAAAACAAAAAAGTTTTCTACATTAAAACCATGTTATCTCCATCTCCACGCAGTCTACCTATGGTAAAAGAAAGCTAAAAACAAAAGAATGAAAATTATATAGAAAAATCCACAAAGGAATATAAAATGGGATTTTAAAAAATATATATATATATATATATATATGTTTCAAGTTAAAGCTATCTCGATACATTTTTCATATTTGTCTCTCTAATTTTGGGGTGAGAAATGCTTAATTTCTATTGGGGATACTTTAGGTAAAATCTTGGCTATTGACACAAAGATTACCTTATATGAGTATACCACTTACGCCCACATCTTGGTTGACATGAATACTATAGTGGATTTTCTGGATTCTATTGATCTTAAGTTTGAGGACAGAATCTAGACTCAAAATTAGACTATAAATTCTTCCCTGTTTAGATGTTAGAATTGTATTTCTCTTGGTCACTTAGCTGCAGATTTTAACTTTGGGAAGAAACATTCAATATTCAAACTTCTTAGTTGAAGAATTTTGATCCTATTCATTTGGTTGTTGGTAGTCACTCGGATAGTGAGTCTGAAGATGGGTCTGTGAATGAGGAAGATGTTGTTCTTTTGAAAAAGGTGGTCATCCCTTCGTCTACTCCAGCAAAAAGGATTCACTCTGAGTTCATATATTTTGGGGACTATGTCCCTTCCTCTTGGTTCCACATAGATCCAAAATCAAGTGGATAAAACACTTATTTCACTAAATTGGGACATATTCCCATAAATCGGACTCGAGTATTTCAAGTATTGGAAGAAATCCATCTCCATTTTTTCGTATATTGGATTCCATTTTTGTCTATATTGGATTCCATTATTACTATTATTGGAATCCATTAGTAGCAATATTGGATTCCAATATTTTTATTATTGGAATTATTCTAGTTCCAATTTCACTATTATTGGATTCCAATATCACTATTATTGGATTCCAATATCACTATTATTGGATTCCAATTTGGTTATTATTGGATTCCAATTTCGCAGTTTTTAGATTTTCAATGTTGAGAGTATGTAAGGATAGCAACTACTAACTATTATAAGGCATGAGGTTATTGGATTAATAACAATAAAAAATTAATAATAACTTCGTGGAAAATCATGTTCATAGTCATGAGCAGATGTTAACTATTATTTGATGAGCCCGTTTTATTAAGGTGAGTGGTTGCAAACTATTGTAAGTCATGAGCCTCAATGTAAGGTGAATGGTCACTAACTCTTATAATTCACGAGCTTTGATGTAAGGTGAAAATTCGATAACTCTTATAAGTCATGAGCCTCGATCTAAGGTGAGCGGTCGCTAACTCTTATAAGTCATGAGCCCATTGTATTAAATGAAAGTGAAAAAGCATCGATGTAAGGTTAGCTTCCAGTAACTATTATAAGTCATGATCTGTTGTATTTAAGTGTGATCCCCACACTCTGAGAGTGCATGAATCACACTCTTAAAGTGTTGGGATCGCACTTTTAAAGTTCGAGAGTCTCGCGGTTTCAATGTGAAAGCCCCATGTTCTTGAAAGTATGAGAGCCCTGTACTTTCTAAGTGTAAGCTCCACACTATGAATAGTCCAAGCCTCACACTTTCAAAGTGATATCCCCACACTCTGGAGAATTCGAGCCTTGCACCATGAAACTCCAAGCCCCGCACTCTGGCCTGTGAGCCCCACACTTTCAAAGTTTGATATTGTCACATTGAAAGTACGAAGTCTTGCACTCATAATTTTAGAGTGTGAATCTACAACTTTGAAAGTGCAAGGCACAAACTTTCAATGTTTAGTATGCACACATATCCTTAAAATTGACATTGGCTTTAAATACTAGCAATGTTATTTTGACTTTGGTGGAACTCACAATAAAATGACGTTCTTACCCCGAAATATACCTTGTAATAACTCAAGCGTTGCTTTTTTAGGTTGTACAAGTTCACTAGTGTTTATTATTATCAACTTAATCTACAAGTAGTCATTAAAATAAAACAACAAAGTTGGGAGTTTATGTATATCACAAATTCTATTATGAAAGATATTAGAATTTATGCTTGTAAATTATTCCATTCTCTATATAAACAATGAGTCACTTCCATGAGCAAGAAAATGAAATAATCCTTGACACAATGCAAGAAAAATGTTTGTGAGAAACACTATCTTACACCCTCGAAGATACATTGAACCATTATTTTATAGTTTACATCAATCAAAACACTCATTGTGCCACAATTATTATTTTTCCGAGTCAAGAAATAACAAAACTGATCTGTCATCATCTTTACATTGAAAGGTTCTATCTGTACATTTCAAATTTGTTACAAATTCATACATATACAATTCTAAATCTTATATGAGGAGTGATTTCCTTTTAAGGATAATATTATTTTCACAAAACATGAATATATTTGTTGCCTCTAGAATGGGACTGCCGGTTTGGATACAAGTAGTGTTGAGTAAAGTAGCAATGGAGGTGCTATCAAAGTAGAGACTAGTATTTACAAGCAAGTAAAAAAAGAAGAGTGTACTACAGATTTCTTATTCAACCTTGATGTTCTTGCATATTCTGGGTCAATGTAACAAATGGTACCCATAACATAGGTAGAGGTGTGGTGTTTGGATGAGGAAATGCAATTAGCAATGCCAAATTCTGACAAATTTATGTCAAAATTATAATCCAAAAGAATGTTATAAGTCTTCACATCCCTGTAAACAATGCATGAGTTACGATCATACATCAAGATATGGCTATCCTTCTTCATCACCATGATAAATCTTTATTTGATTGTTCTAGTCTAGCTTAATCTTCTTTGATGATCCTATACGAAAATAAAAATTAATAAAACACTTGTTAGATTTTCCAAATATCCATTTTACTATGAAGGTTAGAGGTTGATTGGACACTTCTATTTCAAAAATTGAATCTACAATGTACAGATTCATTTTCTTCATAACATAATCATTTTACTCACCATGTAGGATGTCTCATAGAATTATTTTTACCATGTAATCATAAAACATCAGGTTTCCAAGTGGAGAAAGCAAACATCCATGTAGACTCTCAATATTTTGATGCTTGATGCTTCCAACTATTTCCACATTAGTTTAAAATGCAAGAAAGCTTAGTGGGTAGCTAATGTACATTCTCTTTATAGCAATTGGCTTAGAATTATTTAGATCACATTTATAAATATTTCTTGTAACACCATATCCAATTACATATTTCTCTTTAATATTTTTTTATTTTCATTATGTCATCGTACATGTAAAGATCCATGTTCATGTGCAGTATGACCAACCTTGGAGAACATAAATGTAACTAATAGACGTGCCAATAAATAAATTATAATATGATCGCTTTCGATTTTTCATCGATAATATAAACAATATGAAATCATGTCTTTCCATGTTAGTTTTAACACCTTTATCCATGTTGCTTTGAGCCTTTAGTAAATACCTTTGGATTATTTAAATAGTACAAAGCTATAATTATGCACAATAGTAGTATTGAAACCTAACATATGCAACAAATTTCGGGTTTTGAGATGGATGTTCATTGCATTGGGCCACAATTTTGTTAGAAAACATCATACATATCCAATTTTGCCAATTTTTTTATAACAATAGAAGATTTTTCTAGAAAGCTGGGCTATCTAAAAGAAAAATACTATTTCTTGCATCGAGTTAATTAGTGATATGAAAAAACTATAAGAAACAAAACTAAATTGATACACAGAGAAAATTTGTGTTTATATCTACAATTGTAGTGAGGAAAACATGAAAAATTTTTAATGACAGGATATTCCCGAGAAAATTGTTGTAGGATAGGTTTCGTAAAATAAATAGAGCCATTAATAGTATCTCTATTATTAGGGAAAGAGAATTAAATTTATTCCTTTCACAAAGACCACCATAAATTTCGAAAGTGAAGACCTCCAGGTTTCCAAAATGATGTAGTGTAACTCAATTTTTTTAAAGTGATGGGAAGATAGCCATCAATCCAGATTAGCTCCTCTATCCTATAGCTATGGAAATTGTTTTTACATTTACGGAAAGATATTCTATAATATATTGATTCTAGTGGCCACTAGTCTTCAATTCTAGCAATGAATTGACATATTCAAACAAAACAAATGTAATAGTGATTAATTATTAAAATTGCATAGTAAAACACACAACAAAAACATTTTTAAATGATTTATTGATTTTTATAACTAATGTAGGGTTGAATTCTCCCTTTCCCTTTACATTACAGATATAATGAGAGGACCAATCTAAAAAAATCAAACAATCAAACAATACTTTGGTGAAAAAATTCCTAAGGGCCTATGCCAAAAGCACAAGTGATTGGGAATACAAAAAAACCCTAGATCAATAAGAAAAACATGATAATTTAGTAACAATGCAACTGGAAAGGCTATATAACAACCAAAACAAAGTTATAACCTAATGGATTTTAGAAGCACTTATTTATTTGAATCAAATGACACCTCTATAACCTCCACTTTAATGGGGATGAAAATGGTTTCTACAGGTGATTTTGGAAAAAGATGCTCTTTTCCAGAAGAACCAACTCTTTAACGAATTGTATGCCTTGTGACCTTCCTGGTGAAGAAGATCCCTATGTGTCAGTTACTATTGCATTAGAGAAAAAATTTAATCTAGGTTAGGCAAGGGGAGAGAACTATCTCCCACCCTCGGCATTTCACTCCATTTAAACACACTAGACATGAATCACATTATGAAGTCAAATTGTTTGTACAACTCTAAAAAAACATACACGTCTACAAAACCTTCCTATTTATAACGAGCCTTAGATAGTAAGGTCCACGATGCACTTGTGTTTTTTTCCATTTCGCTTCCATGCCAACCCTATACACTAACTTGATCCAGTGATGATCCATATCCAAAGCCCAATCCTTCCCCGGGTGTATGATAAGAAGATGACAAATGAACATTGAAGAAACTTTTGCATCTACCCTCGGATGTCCCTCTAGAGAAATATAATCATCTCCAAGAACTCCCTCAAAAGTAACTTGAGTCTCTCTATGTTTCAATTCGAAAAGTGGATTTCAAATGGTGACATGAAATGTTCGTATAAAATGACATTTCACACACTAGAGCTGAAAATTACATGAAACGAAACATTGGAAAGGCCATGAAAGACAAAATGAAAGCCAGTAAAATAAACAAAAAATGTGTGAAAATAAGGAGGAGAGGATCGGTAAATATGTGGAGTGACTATGCCATCACATGCTTGTAATTAATACAAGATTGCTAGTGGCTTTAACATCAACCTTTATTGGAAAAGGTGATGAGTCTGGGTGATCAACATATTTATTTCCACTCTTATCATGTGATTTCTATAAAATTATACTTTTAATAACCTCCCCATATATAAAATTCAAGGTCCAATTTGTAATTAATGAAAGAGTAAAAAAGGAATTTTATTCACACAGGTTTTTTGATAGCGGTGATGTTAGCAATAATATGAGAGTCGACTCTAATAATTAATTCATCACTATTCAATTCAATGGAAACATACCAAAAATGTTCCTGCACTTTAATTTATTGATTCATACATTTATTAATTTCGTTGGGTGGGAACATGGTCCATAATCTATAGTTGGGGATAACCTCGTTATCAATATCATGATATTGCATAATTTAATCTTCAAACTATAAAAAATCATTAAAAAATTAAAATTCTATATTTGGTCCTTCGAGTAATCTCAAAAAATTTTACATATAATTTTAATTTACTAATTTGGGATTGATGGTGTGCTTTATTTATGAACAACATATTATATTCTATTAACAAGCAAAATGATATAAGATTTTTATCAAAAATTTGGGCGGTATGGAAGCACGCCCGAAAGCCATGAGTTCAAACTAGGAAGAAAAAAATCCTGGGAGTACATCCGATTAAAAAACATCACAAGACAAAAAAACACACAATTTAAGCCTCAAATATGAATTCTTGACCAGTGAGCACAAATCTTGATCATACCATCAAGATCTAGATAATTCTCAAGGATAGATAATTGCTTTCTATTTCTTTCCTTCGAAATAACAAATATTGGTGTGGTCTTGAACAAAAAAAACTCATTACTTAAAATTTAATGAAAATAGTCTAAAAATTCCATACTTCATCTTGTTTCATGATACAAATCATATAGTGGGGAACCACTATATTGGACAAAATGTAATCGATACAATATTTTATCTACGGGGTTGGTTATAGATAATTTTTTCTACACAAATTATACACAACTTTCTTTCCAATAACATTATTTTCTCAATAACCTCTCCAACAATGTTTGTAATAACACCTTCCACATTTAAGAAACGAATTCTCAAAATTTACTACATATCTACACAACCAAACTTCTCTTACATCAATCAACATTATCAACTTCTATCAATCCAAAAAACACATTCCAATAAAAATTCTAGTCATTATTCATGTTATTAATTATGCGATTAACATCTAGAAGAAGGACACAATTTTTTTCGCAGCTATCTTGCCAAACTAGCTTCGAGGATTGGAGAGAGTCGATACACACATATAACACTTAGACCTAATTTTTGAATTTCTTAGGCCTACAAAAGTTTTTTTATTTTATCAAACACACCATTGGGCATACTATATCAGAAATATTTGATCAATGTAATAGAAGTCCGTCATTTAATACTTGCATGAGAATCTTGTTCACCTTCGCCTTGTGTATGTGGTTGATCCTTTAGGTATATTTTATTTAAAGGATGATTTTAAGAAAATATGCAAGGCCAAGATGGACATAACATGTCTTTAGGTTTAAATGATGTACATCTATTACAATGATCTAACATTTCCATACTATGTGGCTATGTTAATTACAAGAAATTGTCGATCATAGCAATAGCAAAGCCTTCCCTTTCACTAACTAACGACACTTATCAGTTGTAAAAATTCTATTCGTTAGTCATCCTTCTCGAAGGTTTGTATTCAAGGACTTGGCTCTACCAAGGATAGTCCATCGAATATAATATAATTACAAATAATGACTTCAAACTTGTTGAGATTGTTTTTTTGCATTTGTTAAAATAGATTCATCGACAATATAGAGGATAATGGCCGATATCCTTGTCATCAACGAATAATTGGAAAACATAAAGCATGCATTTCTCTTCACACTCTTGTATCATTCATTCTTGAGTGATACCTATGTTAATCTTTGGCCTCCATTTTTAGTAAAATGTTTAGGACTAATTTTTTAACTAGTTATTTATGGATATATGCAGGTTAAGATGATCGGTGTACATATTCACATTTAAAAATGTAATTCTATTATTATGCTCTAACTCTTATCTTTCTTGCAAAGAAAGATAATCATTTTTATTAGGTCGATATTTTTGTAAAATAGAAACAGTAGAGCCAAGTGAGTGCCAAGTGACTTTATTCGATAAGTAATGTAGCTTAGCGGTCGCTATGAATTTTATTTGATACGAACTGACATACAAAATTCCATACGATGCCATTTCATCCATTCATATGATTTGTTATCCGAGCGCTATGTTCTGTAAGTATCATAGTTTAGTGTTCACTAAGCATTTTTGTAATATGAACTTTTTTATTTCTATTTTCTTGATTAAGAAACAATTTAAGTTGGACACCACTAAACTACTCCTTTCTCATTTAACAATAAACAATAAGCATGGAGTGCTATGTTCTATAAGTATTTGTGCTTAGCGGTCAGTAGGCATTTATTTTATATGAACTATTTTTAATTTCTTTTTTTTAAATTGATAAACAATTTCTCCTTGAGGTCGTTAAAATATTACTTTCTCAAAAGACCTCCATAGCTTTTTATGGTAGACAATTTTTATATCTCACAAGAAATGCTTAGCGCCCAATAATATCTAATACTATGATCTATTATTAGAGAGCTATGTTTGAAATAAGATATTGTTTAGCCTAGCTACCGGTAAATCATTCCTTCCTATAAGTAATTGAGCTTAGCGTTCGCTAAGCATTTTCTTTATCTGTTGTTGTTTGATGTCGATATTAAAAATAAAAATCAGTTGAGCTTAGTGGCTGCTAATCTAATCCTCTTGACAAGTAGTGGAGATTAGTAGTTGCTAATCATTTTCATTGATGCACACTAATGTGTAAAATAGGAAAAGATGTAAAGGTATGTGCCTAACAGTCCCTATGGTAATATATGAGCTCCTGAAACATTTGCACTAATCATCTTTCGTCTTGACTATGTAAAGACCTCCATAGATTAGGATAATAAAAATTGTCAATGCCTCACATATCGCCATCAAAATATATTATGGAAAATTCCTAACGACGTTAATATCTATTAATAATATTTGTTCATAAATAATCTATGTTATCAAGAAATTATTTAGCCTATTTTATGCATAATCATTCCTTTTAGTAAGTATTGAAGCTTAGCAATCGGTAAGAATTTTCTTTCACACCCACCATTTGATTGATGTTTTTCAAGTAATGGAGATTAATGGTTGAGAAGTATTTTACTAGATACAAACCGATATAAATTATTTGTTAGACACAAAAGAACTTATGAGTAATATAGAAGTTGAGAAATATTTCAATGGTAGTAGTGTGACACTTGGTTGTGGAAGTAATGTATAGTCAATAAGATAAGTTTATAGTTGATGAAAATACTAGTGATCGAAAAATACAAAAGATATTTATTTACATTCTTTGGAAATTAAACCTAGGAGTTATAGAGTCTAGCGACCGCTAGGCTTCTACTCATCAAATAGATTGGAAACATACGACATGCAAAGTTGTTCATTAACACGTCTTTGAAGAGAATACCTTGAACCCCTATAAAATTTAAGTATTTATTATTTTGAATTCGGTATTACAAAAATATCATTGTTATGGAGCTTAGTGTAATGCCCTATTCAACATTGTTCTTTTTCTTCTTCAATGACCGTGTTGCTAAGAATTTAACGTTGTTGTGCTCCTGCTGATCCTTGTTGGCTTCACCTTTTCGATTACCCTGTTAAGGAAAAAATATCTTTCTCAAATTCGATAGGTGGTTTGAATGATGACTTGATGTTGTTAGGGCATGATCAGCTAGAGGGAACATCTACATAATTATAATTATTATTTTGAATTGTCGATTATTTTGCTTATTATTATTTTGGTCAAGCTCGTAAGTGGGTCCTTGTTAATATGATTAATAAGTATTAATGAGTTGTAATAAAAATAATAATAATATTATTATTTTAATTATCGATGGATGATAACTTCATCATCTGATCGTCGATTTGTTATCAACTTTATTGTTAATTATCGATAAGCAATTTTATTGTTTGGATTGGTCACTTCGCGGATCGAGCCTCGATTCACACAAGAGGAGGGTATCTGTTGCGATGTTGTGGTTGGTCCTTGTCTTGCATTCGTTTTTGAAACTCCTCTCTAGTTCCTCCTTAGTTGACCAGTCCTGCTTCCATACTCATTTTATTTGTCATTTTAAAGGTGAAATGATATCGCTACCACGAGCCAACCAAGTCTCCACTCTCTCTCTCTCTCTCTCTCTCTCTCTCACACACACACACACACACACACACACACACACACACACACACACACACACACACACACACACATATCTAAATCAATGAGAACTTTGGATGCTTTCACCCACGTTGGCCACTTTTGTTGGCATCCCACCATTTATTAGAGATGTGTATTATTTTTTTAGACTTTGTTGGGTTTGGAGCCACCACGCAAACCCCCTCCCCACCATATTTTCTTCCTCATGAGCTATACACATTAGTTTATTTAATTATGGTTAGTTGTGGAACTGCGTTGGAGGATGGGAACCTACACCTCCATTAAATTGCTCGTCGGGAGAAGGCGTGTATTAATGAGGCGCAATGCACGACTGCTTGCCTTCAATATTTTATTCACACCTTGGTTTTAACCCACATTTAGGGGAAGGAAATTATTTTCATGGAGTCTCGAGTGCGCGAGTAGATTGAACACCTTTTTACTCATAGCCTATTCAAAAATGAACCCAGGACACTGTGTAACATTTAACAAGCATAAAAGTCAGTGAGTCGTATGGGGGTAGAGGTTGTTCGTTGGATGTTTTTGGTTGTACCCAATGTTGGTGAGTCGGCCAGTGAGGAAGCCTTTCTTGCATTTGACCAGATGAAAGAATGAAATAGCTTCTCATGGAATGTGATTATTGTAGCGTACAGAAGGCGTGGGTTTCCTCAAGAGACAGTCACACTGTTTCATGCGTGTAACAAATAGGTCTCCAACCTGCTGAGTTTTCTTTGCCAGCGTACGTCTAGCCTGTGCCAAAATGGAAGCTTTAGAGTAAGGTAGGGTGGGGGAGCACTGGAAGGGAAGCACAGTCAATGGAAAATGTGTAACTCTTGGGGTGCATTGGCCAGGGTAGAGTCTGAGATTGCTGCATATCATGGGAGGCTTATGAAACTAGAGTCAGACCTTTTCACAAAGAAAGCACACCATGATGGTATTGTATATGGTTTCAAGAAAGGGTAGAAACAAGAGAGCCACTATGGTGACAACATCTGCTTTACCTTCATCTGACAAAGTGTCCAACCTAGATCCAGGGAAGAAAAGTTACAACTTACAAGACAGTAACTGAAGAGAAGGAGAAGAACGATGGTGAGGAGAAAGAAAGCAAGTACGAAGTAAAGGAGAAAGTTAGCACTCCTTTGACAATAGTTCCCCAAGGCATCCTCCCCTGAAGAGGAGAAAGAGAAGGTTGTAGTAGTGTTGATTAACGGTAATGATTTTGAACTTGACAAAAATAAATCTAGGATTACTTGACTTCCCAACTGCAGTGATATGCCACAACCATGCATTCTCAAGTGATACTGACAATGTTCAATATGGCACTGTAAGCCAGATAAGCACTTTTGGTACATCTCTTCCTGTCACAGGAAGGAAAGAAAATGGGAATGAGCATGCTGCAGAAAGAAGGGGTCCTTTTATAGGATCTACACCAAATCTCAATTTTATGGAGAGCAAGGCTTCAGAATCTGGTGAAGATGGTTCTGCTTCTTACAGAGGCATGAGTAATAGGGTCAATGGATGGGCGATTCTGCTACTGTAGGAGATGGTGTTAGGAACTTGATGCTCGAGGGCCGAATGCACACTTTCTATGACCATGGAAATTCTATGAGATCGGATCCTGTGCGTTCAGGGAAGCTTCTCTCACCTTGGGGATATGTCTATGAGGATGCCTCAGAGGAGCAAGATGTTGAACCGAAGCCTGCGGGTTTGAACGACTCCATTCCTCCCAGGCATGGTTCATCTTCCCTTACCTCTCATAATTCTCATGTTTTAGTTCTCTTTTGCAACTTAATAGAATTTTAAAATATTAGGATTTTAATATAGTTAAATGTTTATATCAACTCGTTGTAAAAACAATGAAATGTCATGTCGTAACTCACGAAATCAAAATAACTCTTCTGCATTAAACCATGAACTTCCACCCTCATTCTGAGGTGATTTAGAAAAATTCTTACCCAACTAGATCGCTTCAATCTTGGTTTATCGACAAGACGAGATTGACTTCCCAGTAATAATGTTGACCTTCTCCCTGTTTAAATAGTTAATTTTTGCATTTTTTGGAGACTCATTAAGTACCCTTCGTAACTCTGAAAATGAGATGTGAAGCTTCATTCATGTACCTTGGTATGTGAGGAGTCACCTTGACCTTTGGATTGACCCCGAATGAACATATGAGATCTTTTTGACACTCTTATAGGAGCCCTGTTACACTGTTTTACAGTAGTAGAAAGTTGTTAAATCTAGAAAGTTGGCTTTCATTTTGGTATCATTTGAAACCTGGATAGAGAAATTATTTCCCATCTTCACAAACCTCTAGTGTTTATACTAGACAATTGCATGGAACCTTCAGTTTAGGGAAAAACATTTTTCTGGATATTTTGACGATGACATTTTGTAGGCCTCTGGTCATAGTTTGACAAGGTCAAACTGGACCAATTAGGACCGGTGGCTTCAGAAAATTGTCGCCGTTTGAAAATGGTTTTCTAGTTCTCAGTCCCGTCAACTCTGATGAATTCTCCTTATATAGGGGAACTTGTAGGAAGTGTCTTGTTGCATGCTCATCCATCAAATGTCAATTTTGGATGTGGTTTTCTGAGCCCTTGAGCTAATTTTTGTTCATTTGCAACTGGGTCAACTATTGTTGGGATACGTTGATTTCTAGCTATAGGATACGTTGGTTATTTCTTAGCTGTCTATTCTTATCTTGTTATCACATTATTCTCTGCCACTTTTGTGGATCTTCCCAGCATAGTTAGGGAGTCAGTTCAGTCTTCTGTCCTATTTAAACTGGACGTGTGCATTGTTCTCTTCAGAATAATATGAGATAAATCTATCTCTTCTTATTTCTCTCTGTAGCTCTCAGTTTGGTATCAGAGCAGCATCAATATCCTTCGCCCTGTGTGGAAGATTCTCAGACCAGTGACTATTTTGGCATGTTTGGAAACTCGCTCATCTTCTTCATTGTAAAGATTGACGTGAGGAATCCCAGCACTGCATCCCGCGTGTGAAACGTGGAAAGTGGAGTGTTTTTATAAAAAAAAAGCACATAGAAACGCCACGACCAAGCTGTGTAATTCTGATCCATGGTCGTTCGTTGTTGCTGTGTAATTCTAATCCATGGTCGTTCGTTGCTTCTGTGTAATTCTGATCCAGGAGTGTGATTCCTCTGATTGGGATTCGAACCCGGGGTGGCCTTTCCATTTGTACTGCCTGAATCGCTAGGAGAAGCCTGTTTTTTTGTGGAGTGAATGTTTGTTTCCTGCAGTTGTGAGAAGAAGGCGTGGAAACCTTGCATTTAGCCGGCAGGGCCAAAGCTCGAGTCTGGTTGATTGGAATTCCCAGCGGATTATTTCCGCCAAGTAGCAGCAGCAGAGCCAGAGATCTGAGAACGGGTGTCTGATTTGTTCAAAGGAGGTCGAGGCTGAAGAAGATGCGGCCGGTGTGATTGATCCAGCTGAAGATCAATCCAGAACTTGGAGCCAAAGCCTGAAGCTTTTACAGCGATTCTTTGCTGCTGCATGGAAGAGCGTGCTGCGAAAACAATATTGCTGCAGCCGGACGTGGAGAGTTACTCAGTCACCTGCTGAAGGAAGGCAGCACATGCACATTTTTCGAGGTAATTTTGAGTCTACAACAGTCTCTTCTACACTACATCGAATGTCGAGTGTAGACAACTCGATTGAAAGCGTCAACAACACGGTCGCCACAGCTGAAAGCCACAACATCAACTCGCCAGCCAGAGAACACCGTGGAGAAGCTCCTGAGAGCTCCGGGTTCTACTTTGCCTTGCTGAACGAGCTTAAAAATTGTGGCAATCTTGCATTCGACAAACTTGTTCGAGAAGGACTCCTTGAGTACTTTCTTTTCGACGTCAGCTGCCAAGCAAAGCGAGTACGGGAAGAATTAGAAGCCGGATACGACGCAGATTGTGACGACGAAGAAGAACGCCCTGCAAAGCGTCGCCGTCTCACAGCACGCGAATATCGTGAGCATCTACAAGCCAGTCATTCTCGACAGTGAGTCCAAATTGTAATAATTTTTTCAAATAAATAAATATTTTTTTATTACAATGTCTGCTCCGAAGTTACTTCTGTCTGATGCTCAGTTGCTCAAAGGGCCTAATTTTGCGGCCTGGAAGACAAAAATGAAGACAATCCTTCAGTTTGAAGGATTATGGGGAATTGTCACAGGATCAATCCCTGCTCCCACAGCCCCCGATGAACTAGTAAAATATGACATGGCTAGTGCTAAAGCCTTGATGCTGATAATGCTCAGTATCAGTGATGATGTGCAACCGCATGTTCGGAATGCGGAGAAACCCAAGGAGGCCTAGGACAAGTTGGCAACCATTTATGAAGCCAAAAATCAGACAAAGATTCTTCATCTTCAGTCGAAGCTGCACACCCTCTCTATGGGGTCTGACGAGAAAGTGGAGGAATTCTTGCGTCGCGTGGCTGAGTTGAGATCGGAGTTATTGGCGCTCGGTGAAACGGTAGATGATAAACTACTCGTCCCAATCACCTTGAGAGCACTCCCTTCTCAATTTCGAGTGTTTGTTACAACACTGAATGTGTCTAAACAAACAGTGACATTCGAAGAGCTTGTGAATTTGCTGCAGCAGGAAGAAGCTATCACTTCATCGCATGGGGAGACTCAAAGCCTTGACAAAGCCTAATCGTGGCCAGAAGAATCGGAAAGGTCCCCCAGAGAAGCCAAATCCAGTGCAATCCAAACAGAAAGATCAAAAGTCAAAGAGATGGTGTCACATTTGCAGAACCAATACTCACGACACTGATCACTGTTGGCACAACAGCCTGAAACAAGGGTCTTCAAGCCATACAAGCACATCCGGGCGCGAAGATTTTCAAAAGTCTAAACGACGTCCCCGCTGGAGAAAGCAAAAAGGACATCTTGCAGCCCAACAAGAGGATGATGAATCTGATGAGGAGACATCAGAAGGAGCCCATTGTAGTAAGAATCTTGTACTCGTCTCTCAAACTTCTCAGCCCACGAAGAAAGTCTGGTTGATAGACTCTGGTGCAAGCAAGCATATGTCAGGTGACAAGAAGCTGTTTGATTCACTACGCGAAGAGCCAACTGGAGATCGAGTTCGGATAGCGGATGACAAAGAGTACATTGCAGAAGGAATAGGGAATGTGACCATTCCTCTGGGGCCACGAAAATGTACACTTACAAAGGTACTATATGTTCCTGGCTTGACTAGCAATCTTTTGTCAGTTACTCAGCTCTTGAATCATCACCTTAAGGTTGAATTTCTTGTTCAAAATGGCATTAAATCATGCTTAATCTCCCGAAAAGGTACGGTTCTTGCTAAAGCCTTTGTAAAAGATAAGTTATTTGCTTTAGATACTATTTCATCTTCTGCAGTAGCTTTATCTGCTTCAACAATAGAATCAACTGCCTTATGGCATTATAGATATGGACACTTGTCGGTCGGTTCACTGTACCAGATGAGTTCAAAAGCAATGGTCCGTGGACTACCCAAATTGTCCAGTTCCTTGCCTATTTTCCCTGGTTGTCTTGCAGGAAAACAACATAGAGATCCGTTTCAAGCGAGCACCTTCCATGCCAAGAAGTGTCTGGAGATAGTTCATACCGATCCGAGAACGGCCCATTACGCCGTTTTCGGGATACAAATACTTCCAGTTGTTCGTGGATGACCACTCTCGCAAGATGTGGGTATATTTCCTAAAGCAGAAAAGTGAGGCTCTTCAACACTTTCAGAACTTCTATCATCGTGTTGTCAAAGAACTGGACAACCACTTCTTCTACTCCGCTCAGATCGAGGGGGGGAATTCACATCAAAGAAGTTCTTGGCCTTCCTAAACCATCACGGCATTAAGCAAGACTTTGTGCACTCCCCTACACGCCCAAAGAAATGGCATTGTTGAGCGTCGCAATCACACAGTGATGGAGATGGCTCGCTGCATGCTATCAACTGCAAAGCTAGGAGAATGCTATTGGGCTGAAGCAGTACAAACGGCTGTATATCTTCTCAACAGGGCACCAACAAAGATTCTACTGAACAAGACGCCAGAAGAGGTATGGAGTGGTAAAAAGCCATCAATTTCTCATTTGCGAGTATTTGGTTGCACAACATACATGCATGTCCCAGCTCAGAAGAGAAAGAAGGTAGAGCCAAAAACACTCCCGTGTATCCTTCTTGGCTACAGTACTACCTCGAAGGCGTATCGTCTCATGGATCCTGAGACAAAGAAAGTATACGAGAGTCGGGATGTGGTTTGTGACGAGTCATCCTTTGACTCAATAGTATCAACAGAAGATTCACTTCCAAACACATCTCACCGATTAGTCTCTGAATCAGATGATGAGCTGGAGGAGACTACTCAGAGAAAAGAAATGCTACTAGGAGAACTATTTGTTGACCTTGGAGAACCGAGAATGTGACTCCACATCAATCCTCACAAGCAACGACAGTTCTTCTCAAAAGCGGATCAAGTTCTCATCCGAAGTGGGTACAAAGAACTATCAAGGACTCAAATTTGCAACAACTCCCAGATACATCATCCGGAGTCAAAACAAGGAGTCAAACAAGAAATGAGGTAAACTTTGCACTCATGAGTTCACTGATGAATAGCTCGAGCCAGATAATGTTCGTGAAGCACTCAGTCAAACTCAGTGGAAGGAAGCTATGGAAACAGAATATGACTCACTCATGAAAAATCAGACATGGGAACTTGTCGATCTGCCTACAGGAAAGAAACCCATAGGCTGCAAATGGGTCTTCAAGACAAAATATAAGGCAGATGGATCCATCGACAAACATAAAGCATGACTTGTAGCCAAAGGATATGCTCAGAAAGAAGGCATCGACTATGAAGAAACCTTTGCACCCACTGCGAAGATGAAGACCATCAGAGTAGTTTGCGCACTTGCAGCACAAAAAGGATGGAGACTTCAGCAGATGGACGTCAAGAGTGCTTTCCTAAATGGTGATCTGAAAGAAGAAGTATACATGACCCAACCTGAAGGATTTGTTGATGAAAATCAGCCTAAAAAGGTATGTCGTCTCATCAAATCTCTTTACGGACTGAAACAAGCTCCCAGGGCATGGTATATCAAGATCAACGATCACCTTTTGCAGCATGGGTTCACTCGTAGCCCCTCATATTCAAATTTGTATATAAAGAAGGTAGGCAAAGAAATTGTCATTACGGTTGTTTATGTAGATGATCTTGTGATCTTTGGTAGTTCGGAAGATCAAAGTTGATATTGTAAAGAATGATCTCAAAAGAACCTTCGACATGATGATTTGGGGCTACTACATTCATCTTGGCTTGGAAATATGGCAAAAGGAGCATCACATCTTTGTCTCCCAGACAAAGTATGCCAAGACACTCCTGGAAAAGTATAGAATGTCCGATTGTAAACCTATATCCACTCCCATGGAAAAAGGCTTGCAACTTTCAAGATTCCAGGACTCACCTCAAGTAGATGCTACTCTCTACAGGCAATTGATTGGAGGGCTCATCTATTTGACATACACTGACAGATCTCTGCTATGCTGTCAGCTATCTTTCCAGGTTCATGCAAGAGCCAAAGAAATGTCACTGGAATGCAGCAAAGCATGTTTTGAGATATGTCCGAGGAACAACTAATTATGGTCTGGAATATAAAAAGAATGATCAATTCTTCCTACAGGGATATGTCGACTCGGACCATGCTGGATCTATTGATGATAGGAAGTCAACTACAGGATACATATTTCATCTCGGATCTGGACCAATCTCGTGGATAAGCAAGAAGCAGAATGTTGTTTCTATCTCATCCACAGAGGCAGAATATCACGCCGCACGAGGAGCTGTGTGCGAAGTGATATGGATACGTCGCATTATGGATGACCTAGGAATTCCTGAAAAATAGTCACCTATTCTCTATTGCGACAATCAGAGTGTGTTGAAGCTCGTGCAGAATCCAGTCTTTCATGAACGAACAAAGCATATTGAAATTGACTACCATTTCATTCGAGAGCACGTCTTGAACCATCAAATTCAGCTCCAGTACTGTCCTACTGAAGCACAAGTTGCTGACATTCTCACTAAATCTCTTGGAAAAGTGAAATTTGAATCTTTCAGAGGTCACATTTGCAAGAATAATGTAATAAGGGGGGGAATGTTAGGATACGTTGATTTTTAGCTATAGGATACGTTGGTTATTTCTTAGCTGTCTATTCTTATCTTGTTATCACATTATTCTCTGCCACTTTTGTGGATCTTCCCAGCATAGTTAGGGAGTCAGTTCAGTTTCTTCTGTCCTATTTAAACTGGACGTGTGCATTGTTCTCTTCAGAATAATATGAGATAAATCTATCTCTTCTTATTTCTCTTCTGTAGCTCTCAACTATGACCAATGGCCCTGAAAAACTACACTCGCCAAACGCAAACCGTTAACTTTTTCCCAGTCACATGGATTTCTTTATGAATTCGTATATCCGGGGAAACGTAGAAAGTTAAACTGGTGTGCATTCTCATTAGAAGATAACTTTTGGAAGCGGTTTCTTAGCCTCTGAGCCCATTTTGAACGCTTTGTAGCTAGTAAGAAAATGTAAAAATAGGAAGCTGCGGGACCCTCGTCGGGCTGCCAAACCACCATGGATACTTTTGACACATGTAAATAATTGTTTAAAAATCTATAGTGTAATTGTTGTCTAAAATAGAACTTTTGAAAAAATTGTTTTTTTCTCTCCTTCCCTTTTTCTCTCTCCTAGGTTACAAAATAAAGTGAAATGAAATGCATTGGATACATGTCTCTAAAATTTTTATCTCTCTTGCAAATTGTAATTATTATTATATGTAAATGAGAAACTGAAAAATGATAATTATGTTAGATTAGGGTGGATGCCATGCCAGCGAATAATCACTGATATCATGTTCACATGGTTTTATAGGAAGAAAGAATGATGACGAAAAAATGCGATGTGTAATTTATTAATTATCATTGTAATTTAGATAGTTTGTTGTTAAATGAATAAATGTATAATGTAGTCTCCTGTTCGAGAAGGTTATAATTGATAATTTGTCAATATGTATGAAATGCTAGTTTCAAGGACATCTAGGAAATGTTCATTTAATCATACTTCAATTTTGATTTATAGTACACCTGATAAAAAGGTTTGATATTTATATAAGGTAAATGAATTTGAAGTAATATCTTGTAGTGCATATTTAGTGTTCAATAAATGATTAATGAGTCATCTTGTGCGTTCATACTTTGTAAATGTAATAAAGAGAATTAAATCAAAATACCCTACCCTTGTTTAATATTGGAGCATAACTTGTGTTTCATGTGCAATACTCCTTACCGTAGAAGACATTGAAAACCGTAGGATGAACTTAATCTTTGCTCTCCATGGAACATCCTAATTTAGGAAAATCAGAGCTCAAGAATGGGCTTATCGTCTTAGTCAGTATGTTTAGTGACATTGTATTAAACCCGTCTGATAAGAGTGACACAAAAAAATTCATGGAGTGTGTAGAGCTAACTCCTCCTCCATAGCTTAGCGGACTACTTTGTCATCCGAAGATAGATTTAAAAATTAAGGTTTCTTCATCGAGTTAAAAACCTGTTGGATCCAAACGTCATAGATGGAGGTTGTGACTTAGTTGTTCTAGGTCTTAAACTCTTGTTAATGAACTCCTTGCTTCCACGCAGTTAAATTTTTTACCTTGGTTTCTATCAACATAACACCGTGGTCCTTTCTATATGGTGGTTTAGCATAACTTTTCCTCATGCTTAAAACTCATAGTTCTTTAGAGGGGTAGACCCTTAGGTGAAGTTGGAACTAATCTAAACTGTAGTTGACTCGGATGTTAACTTAGGGTTTGTGTGTAGCTTCAATTCTTCTAATCATATTTGTCTTCAAGAGGTTAGACAAACACTTCGTAACTCCTTTTTCAAGACAATGCTAAAAATAAGATCCTAACGTGACGTAGAAAATAAAGCATATAAGAGTAAAAACGGGATTTGAGGTTCGAATAATGCCTCTCTTGGAGACCTTATATCTTGATTAAAAATACTCTTTTGTTTCAAGAATATGAATTTCCTTGGTATAATCCACCTTCGAGAAAACAAAATACATATATAAAAAAAAAGGAAATTCACAAGTCATTGAATTAGAATAACTATGGTAGGGAAATAACCTTACCGTGATCGAGGAATGTTTTGTGGTAAAAAGCTATCTTGTATTTTAAACCTCCGTTAAATCCTAATATCACTATATGGACACCAAGTCACTTTCACATGGGTTGTAAGAGTAAAAAGGTAGACATTGAATATATGTTCGAGAAGAAGATTCTTAACATAAGGACAAGATAATTAAGTACTTTATATGCTTTTGAATTATGACAAATAAGAATGCAAGTTATGGAAACTTTTGTAAAGAATAAGAAACCAACTTAAAAGGGGTGAGCGATAATTTAACCGTGGTATGAACTTAGAATCTGTAGGTGGACAAATGAGAAATTTATCCTTGCACAATAATGTTCTTGGAATGTTAATCGTAAACTAAAATACAATTAAAGAAAAGATGTGTTGTGGGTTTGCCCATCCTTGAGTCTTATTTTTTTGGTTGGGGGCATTGCTAGTATTCGTTCATTGGGAAAAGTGTGGCATCGACATGCCTATGTTGTCCTCTTATGTCTATGTGAGTTGATGGCTTATGTGATTGTCGTATGTGAGTCGAGTTTCTATACTTGGAGCCCGTGTTGTGTTGTGTGTAGTGAGCAATGTAAGTCAAAAAAAAAATTATCCTGGTATTTTATTGTTGACATTGTGTGTGTAAAATGTGGGTACTATGCTTAGCGGTTGATTTTATTTTTCCTGTCTATAAGGTAATCTTAAATTTGGGTGAAGCATAAAATTTTGTTTTAGTTTTTCTAGATTAAAGCGTAAATAAATCCAAAATATCGACAATCACGAGATATATTAGAAATTTCAAGCCAAGTGGCAACATTTTAATGGATTACGATTCAACTTATTAATGCATATTTTTATAGTTAAAAATATTCCTTATTTCTACTACTAAATAACAATTTCTTAATAAATGTGTAAATTATATAATTGTGTAATTAAGCTGGTTCAAACTTGTAAATTTCCACATTTTATTGGATTTTTTAATTAACACGGAAGATAGCTAAAAATTATTGAATTCACATTCGATAAAAAATAATAATAAATGAGGCATATATCGTTCTCTAAAAAAATTATTTATTTTTGTTTCGTAACATTCACTTCTATTTTATAAATTGTTTTATTTTATGCTTAAATTTAGATTTGTGATTTTCCTATAAGTTGACAAAGAAAATTTTTACGTTGTCCCACCACTTTCTAAAGTAGGTAGTATTAATAAATTTTAATTCCCCGTATCCCAAGCTATTCCACTAATTAACACAAATTATACTTATAAAATAACGAATTCACACTAGATAAAAATTAATAATTAAAAAAGCGCATATCACTCTCTTAAAATTAATTGTTTTCGTAATGGTCACTTCTATCTTCTAAATGGCTTTTTATTATACTAAAATTAACAATTGTCATTTTTCCGCGAATCCAAAAATAAATGTCAATGTCCTTATTGTTTCTAAAGTAGGTAGTAATAATAAATTTGATTTCCCCAAATCCCACGTATCCCTCAAATTAACATGCATTATATTTTAAAAATATCGAAGTCACACTCGATAAAAATTAATAATTAACGAGGTGTATATTGCTTCTCGATAAATTTTATTTTTTTATTTCCTAATGTTCACTTCTATTTTCTTAATGGTTTTTTATTATGCGTAAATTAATATTTATGGTTTTCCTGCGTGTTCACAAAGAAAATTTTGTCGCTTTCACTCTTGTTTTTAAAGTAGGTAAAATTATTCCATTTCATTTCCTTGTATCCCATGATACACCCAAATTAAATGAAAATATTAATGACGGGTTACGATATGTGAAATCCCCTACATTAAATGCCAATATCTGAAATATCAAAATCCCACACTTTCTCTTTAAGAAGGGGAAATTAAAATTTTGAGCTTTCCTATTCCCACTTTTTTAGTTTTCATAATTTCTTTTGTTGAATGCATTTGGAAAAAGTTAAATAAACTAGAGAAATACATATTAGGTTTTTTTTTACTCATAGAAAAGGAGCTCTTGAAATCATAATACAACATGCAGAGGTAGTATTTTATTGATCCGAGTGCTCTTTTCCTAAAGTTGTTTTGAAAGGTAAGATGAAGCAACGATCATAATCATGTTTAGGAACACAAAAAGAGAGAAAAAGTTATTGTGGATGGATCATGGGTATGAGTGCAGATCAGGAGGCCCACAAAGGACATAATCAAAAGAGACAAGAAAAATATGTTGTAGATAAAATCTCATTGATACTGTGTTTTAGAGAGAATACAGAGCTTTAACAGACATTATCAAGTACGTAAAAATATCAGATACAACTAAAACATGTATTTATAAAAAGAATTTATGTTATTGTATGTGTACCATAGTTGATGGAGGGAACTTATAACCGCTTTGTGTATTCTCCTAGTTCTTTTGTTTTGCACTACAATCCATCCCTTCCTTTCCCTTTGGCACCTTTGCAGTTTCATTCCATCTTCTTTTCAAAATGCATTGATCTTTCGAAATGACATCTTTGTTTGCCCATGACTGAAGATTTTGTAATCCCTTTTAAAATATTTATTACTTCGATAACCCATTTTTATGATCACTCGTAGCTCAAGTATTCATGTCTGCTAAACGAGTTCCCATTTCAGCCCTTCTATTTGTCTCTCTATTATTTTTCGTTGATTTTTTCTTTCTTATTCATCTATTTATTTTTTCTCATAAGCACTCGACATTTATCTCTAAAGCAGCAAAACACAAGTCGGATTATTCTTTTTTATAAATTGTAATGGTTTGCTTTTGTATAGTTTAGGTAATCATTTTTACTTCCTTTAATGATTTTTTAATATGAAATAAATAGTAGTGACTAATTATTCAATATTTGATTCTCCTTGATTGTTGCGTTGATATATATAGTTTTTATATTTTTTTCCACGTCGAAATAGTTAAATACATTTTCTTTACAATTTTTTAATGTTTAGTAATAGGTAAGCCATTTATACATATTCGTAAATATTATTAAATATAAATGTTAATCATTCTATTTATAAATAGACATTTCAATTACAATTAGTAAAGACTTACTTTATAAATGAGGCAATATAAAGTAACAATTTTTAAATTCTAAAATAACATATTCCAAGACTAGAGGCCACTAAGCTCAATGTTTACGACATTTCCTAGCTATTAAAAGACAACACAAGGAAAAATATTCCAAGACAAGAAAAATATTAAATATTTTCCGAATACATTTTTCAAACAAGAACGGAGACTAACAAGCACTAATATTTTGGTTAACTCGCATACAATGCAACTAAGATGGCTCGCTTTGAAAACCGGAGAAACACCATTATTATATTTATATTTCCGTATTAATTTATCATAATCCTACCATGATATTCGAATCCTAGCAGTTGTTAGTGTCAAAGATTAGTAAATAAGATTGGTGCAACATAACAAAGACTTGAGATTAGCAGCCACTAGGATATTTTTGCCTTGCATACAAGACAATTAGTAACGACCTGATTGAAAAACTAACTAGATCCTTTATTATATTTGGATGCTACATTACTACCTTCCGAGACTAGCGACCACTAAGCTAGATATTTAATTTATTTCTTTGATGTTCCAAGATAACAAATAATCAAAGAAAATATTAATTTAAATGTTTTTCTAGAATACACATTCCAAAATGATTTTTTTGCATTCCATTCTCTCGAGTTCAATATGTTTTTCAAAGTCTATCACATGATATTTGAAGCCTAGTGACTACCTAGTGTCATAGAATATTTTACTACATTGGTGTAACATAAAAAATAATTAAGATTAGCGGATGATAGGATGATTATTGTCTTGCATTAAAGATATTGATTAATGACCCAAATAAAAAATGAAAAATGTACTAAACTCCAAAACCAATATTTTAGCTAGGAGGCCTTTGAGTACAACATGTTATTCAAAGTTTAATACATGATATTCCTAGCAGATCACTACCGTCGAAGATAATTACATAAAGACTAGAGGAAAATCACAAATACTTGATGCTAGAAACTCGCTAGGATATTTGTTGTCTTGCATTAAGGACAATTTGTAATTACTCAATTATAACTCTAATTATGCTCCCCGTAATTATATTTAAAATTTAAAAGACTATTTTCATCGAATGATGATTTGCCAGGTGGTTGCTCACTACATTTATTTCCTGAATACTCATGGTTACAAATGAAAATTTAAGCCTAGTGGCCACTAAGATCAATAGCATATTCAAATTCTATCACGTGAATTTGAAATGAAAATTTAAGCCTAGATGCCACTATGTTCAATTTTAAGCCTAGCGGCCGTTGGGTTCAATATGTTATTCAAATTAGTATTGTTGTAAAATCACATAGGCTTGAGGTTAGCATCCACTAGGATATTTGTTTTCCCGCATTCATGATAAATAGTAACATCTCAATTGAAAATCTAACCATGCTCCCCGTAATTATATTTAAATTTTAAAAGACTATTTTCAACGACTTGGTGCAACCACTAGGGTGGTTGCTCACTACATTTCTTTCATGAATACTCACAATTCCAAAAGAAAATTTAAGCCTAGTGGCCGCTGATCTCAATAGGATATTTGAAGTCTATCGCATGAATTTGAAACAAAAATTTAAGCCTAAAGAACCGATGTGTCCAATTTTAAGCCTATTGGTCATTGGGTTCAATATGTTATTCAAATTAGGATTGTTGTAATATCACAAAGGATTGAGGTTAGCAGTTGCTAGCATATTTTTTGTCTTGTATTCAGGATAATTTGTAATGACTCAATTGAAAATATAACTATGGTTCCCATAATTATATTTAAATTTTAAAATACTATTTTTAACGACTAATGACCGCTAGGGTGGTTGCTCACTACATTTATTTCCTGAATACTCATGATTTGAAATGAAAATTTAATCCTAGTGGCTTACGAGATCAATAGGATATTTGAATTCTATCACATGAATTCTAAATGAAAATTTAAGCCTAAAGGCCATTGTGTTCAATTTTAAGCCTAGTGGTTCTTTGGGTTAAATATGTTATTCGAATTAGCATTGTTGCAACATCACAGAGGCTTTAGGTTAGCGACCGCTAGGATAGTTTTTATCTTACATATAGGACAATTAGTAATGACTTGATGGATATTCAAATACATGACTAGAAAAAAATATTTGAAGAAAGGATGAATCCAATTCCACCTCCATGTGCCACTTAGAGAAAGTGCTTCTCCACCACTCTAGTTCATAGCTTTGGTATAATAAAACCGTTTACCATAAAAAAATTACAAGTAATTTGTAATCAACAACCCAAGTTCCATTACCATTGAGTTCATTAGATGCTTTCAATAAGTTGTCATGGGGACACCTTGAGGTAGGATTCGATACTATCCATATGGACTAAGCGAAACATAGTGGGGTTCTTTGAATGTTAATCTCTTGGTGGACATTAAGGACCTTAGCCCAACTCCATGTCCCACTTAGAGAAAGTGCTCCTACTCCACTACAGTTCATAGATCTGGTATAATAAGAGAATTTACCACCCAAAATTTTCAAGTAGTTTGTAATCATCAACCCAAGTTCCATTCCCATTGAGTTCATTGGATTTTTTTAATAAGTTTTCATGGGGAAACCTTGAGGTAGGGGTCAAACATCTCCATATGGACCAAGTGGAACATAACAGGGTGCTTATAATGCGGATCGCTTGGTGCAAATTAAGGTCCCAAGCCCTCCTTCATGTCCTACTTAGAGAAAGTTCTCCTCCACCACTCCAGTTCATAGATCTAGTATAATAAAAGCATTTACTATCCAAATTTTTCCACCCCTCCTAATTTTTGAAAATTTAACTTTGACATAGCCTCAAAAGGAAACTCGGGCCTATCAGGAGTGGGGTGTTAAGTTAGATATGTGGATGGAAGTTTATTAATATATTTGTTGTAAGGTATCAAACTGGTAGTCACCATTGGCTATGAATCTTTGAAAATTTAAGGTGATTCCTAGGTGGTAATAAATGATGTTCGAAAGGGAAAATATTTGTCCTAGAAGTTGGATTATTATATCACCAACATTTTGCATTGGTTGAGAAAAATCCCTAAGTGGGTTTTAAACCATAATTATAGAGAAGTAAATTGTGTCATTGAATTTCTAGCTAACCAAGGCATCATTAAGAGATATGGCCCAATAAAATCGAGGCAATCTATTACGTGGGAATATTTCCTAGAGATCATATCTCGGAAGGGGATTGAGGTGTTATTAATTTTTATTGTCTTAGCTTCCTTTTCATTCTTCCATTTTCTTGTGGTGGATGGCGGTGGTGTGGAGTTATGAGAGATGAGTATGGATTTCCCTCTGCTACCTTTTCTTTTCCTGTAAGGTGTGAAGCGTGAGACGGAGTTTTTTTGGAGTATTTCTCAGACTCATATTAGGATTATCTTCAGGGTGGCATCAGGTTTTGTCTACCATGAAATTATGAGTATTCAATTAGAGATCGGTTAATTCCATATTCACCTCTTGGTTCATGTCCTAATTTATTTTGGTTAGGAAGAATATTGACGAGGTGAGAGATATTTCCCTCCACTTCATTAAGCCCTAACACCGGGTCAACTTGGTTGAAGCATTGGAGGATTTTGGGAGGGGTCAACCACTAACTTAAATTGTTCATGAGGGGCTAGCCATGGATAAAGAGAGGAGGGTGATAGCTGATCTCTCTTCTAAGAACATGATTTTGATGTGGTTTTCTTTAGATGTTCATGTTGCTTGTTATGAGGGGCTTGGTGAAGGTAACTGTTGACAATTTTTGCACTTGTGCAAAAATGGGCAACTCAAAACTTTGTCGTTATGATGAAAGACATTGGAGAAGTATACCTAGGCTAAGGGAGTTTTGATATTATTCATTTCGCTTAATTAGTTAATGATTAAGTGAAATTTGCAGCTATGTGCGCTCTTACAAAATGTAACAGATCACATAATCTACAATTTCTTGATATATTTAGAAAAAGAACACAAAGGTCCTAAAGGAAAACTATGTTTTCTTGAAGAAGACACCAAATTACAGAATAAGTGAAATGTTGAGTTTTGGGACAATAAACATAAGTACAAATTACAGAAATTAGAGTTCATTATTGAATGTTACAGGTTCTCATTAATGTTCTTTCCTTCATGATTAAGAAATTCAATTATATGACTGAGTTTTTAGTTCATCATACAATCCATACAGAAAGCTGAAATGCAGAAAGAAATATACAACTCATTTACATAATTCAATGTTTTATTCATAAGGAAATTTCAAATGTTCCCCACACAAGTCATGGGATGTAACTAGAAAGTAACGTACAACTACTTTGAAATAAGAGGTACACATGTATGAAAAAGAAAGTAAAGATTACGAGTGAACCCATCATTGCCTTGGGGTTTTCTTCATTGATTGGAGTAGCTCCATTCCAAAAATTTTCATTTATCATCTTATTTGTGGAAGTCACTATACCGAAAAGAATAAAATACACTTTTAGTTACGAGCTCGAGAGATCAATTCATATTCCTTACTATCGTAGTTCGTGCATATGAATCTCTTAAAAATAGGAGATATAATTTACTTGAAGATCAGATTACATACATGCTCTACTCACTCAGAAAGAAGAAAGAGAAAAGAAAGGAAGAAAACATGGATACAAGAGAGGCCAAAAGCCTAAGTATTTTCTAACTATTTTCTTAAGTGTGTAGGTATAGGTTGTGCCAAGAAGAAATAGACAAGTCATAAGTACAGGCTGGAAAGAAAGATTAAAGTAACTAAAACTTGATATTTTCTTCAAATGGAAAAGTTAAAATATAGAAAAGAGACTGGAAAATATAATTACATGTTTTAGTTTGCAACTAAAAGGAAGAATCAGATTTCAAGAAGCTGAAGTTAACTAGAAAGAAAGGGTTACAACTGAAACAAAATGAAAAAGAAGATTCTGGGAAAAATTTGACAGGGCTTTGCCATGTAAAATGGACATTTACAAATTTTCATCATGTTGCTTTCAACTACTAAGTGATTTAAAAAAATATTTAAATCAAGTAAGTGATAGAGAAAAGCAATAAAGTATGTCATGATCAAGATAAGTAGCTATGATGTCTCGGCTTTATTTACTAATTCAGCTTCAACATGAAGTGTTATTTTCTATATTCGAATCAAAAATACAACTACTATAGCTTGAAATGATGGAAGAGAGAATTCTGGAAAAAAAAATCCAGGGCTTCGCCATGAAAAATCAACATTTCAGATTTTCCAGCATACCATAAATGTTACTATAAAGGAAATAAAGCATCTATGTAAAAGAAACAAGTTACAAAGATCTTAACAAGCATCTGAATCAAGTTTATGCCTAAAATAGTATCAAAAATAGATGAACTGCTTGTAATTTCAAGAAAGAATCATACAAGGTACAAAGATCTCATGAAATCAAGAACAGTCAAAGTACTAATACTATCAAGTTCTAGAATCAAATGAACAAGCCTATTTGTCTATCAAAAGATGTCAAATCTCAAAAGAGATAAATTTTAGAATCAAGAAGGATAGAAGATGAAAGCAATGGCATAATAGATATTTGTGACAGAGGAGCTACAAGTGTAGCCAAACAACTTCAAGTTTACATAAAGACCTCAAGCCCAAATTTGGGATAGATGAAACTACACATATGCTACATTATACTTCAGAGCTAAATTCAAATGCAAGATTCATGGTTAAATAGAACTAGGGAAACACACAAAGAATCAAAGGGATCTCCTTGACCATGGCTCAACACAACAAAGCTGAAACTAATGGGCAAAGTTGACTAAGTTTGAATCAGAATGAAGAAGACACCAAAAGCTCAAATAGAGAGCAAACCCCAAGGTGCTAAGCATTGAAGTAAAGGAATCTACACAAGGATGAAATGCGAGAATAGTGTAAAGTCTGATCAAAATTAGGGAACTCGAAGTTTTAAGTAACAAGAAATGGATCTCAATATTTCTGGAAGTCATTCTATTCCTCAAAACAAATGGTAGAATCAAGAAGGAATGAAGAAATCCAAATACCCATATCAAAGGAGGGATACCCAAATATGGGTTGCATTATCTCATATAAAAATTAAAAATACATGTGTAGATATCCATTAAACAGATCCATTTATAGACATTCTGAGTATTGAAAATCAGATCCGAGGAGGAAGTTACAGTTTCTAGTTTTAGTCGACAAACCATTAAATGGGTATCCATAAATCAGAAAGGAAGTAAAAACTTACTGGTTAAAATTGAAGCTAAGAAAACCTCGAGAGATCATTGAGTTCAGAGCCAAGAGGAGCAACCTAGAACGAGTTTTCAACTTGAAATCCCAAAGGAAACATGAAAACACAAGATATGCAAAGAAGGAACGAAATATCAATATATTGAAGTCAAAATGACAACGATGAAGCATAAGAAAACTCAAAGATCAAATCTTACCATTTTTTATCGAACAATGATACTAGAAGAGCCAGTTCGAGTTCAAGATAGTTAAATGAAAACCATAATGATTTCAAAGAGTCAAAAGACAAGCTCAACAAGAGGAATGATCACAGAGTACAAACAAATCAAGACCTATAGAATCCTCACAGAGCTCGAAAAGGGTAGAAACTAAAACACCAAAGAATAGCTAAATCCCAAGCTCAAGTGCCAATGACGGTGTCTACCCAAAAGCTCGCATAACTTTGAGAAGGTGAAGACACAAGAAACTTGAAAAACACAAACAATGGCGTCCACCAAAGGAATAATACGAAAAATCAAGCTCCAAGCTCTCACCACCATGATGGCCATCCAACGAAGTAACACAGAAACCAAATGAAGCTCAGAGCTAGAAGAATCAACAATGGCACCCCCATAATCACTCAAAAGCTTAGAAATGATCAAACATATAGCCACGTAGAGAGTGCAAGAGAAGAAAATAAAAATGACAGAGAACCATTTTTACAGAAGGGACCAAACTCAAATGCTTCAAACAATGGCGTCGAACATAAATTTTTCCAAGGCTTCGCCCGTATAGTAAAAATCAAATGAAATATGCATTAGGGTTGATATTTTCCTTTATCATGCAAACTTGAGAGGTGAGTTCAACCTAACTCAACCACATTCAGAGATCAACGAACATGATCAACAAGTACATAGATCAAGGGCTAGAGATCAATCTATAAATTTTAATGAAAACCATCATGGTCAGTTGCCACCGACCACCTTTATTGCCAAGTTAGAAACCCTAACAGTGGGTTAGAAATCGATGGTTTGTGATCAAACAATTCAAAATCAATGGCCCGAGATCATCATCAATATCAAAGAAAACTCAACCCAGGATTAATAATGCCACCGAAAAATTTCCAAGGGGTGAGTCATCATGCAAGGGGGCCAGCCTCACGTTTTAAACAAAATCATTTCATTTTGACTTTCAAAAGTATGAACTATAGTCCAACTTCAAATAATGTAAAGTGTCGACCAAATCATGTTCACCTATGATCACCCAAAAGGTAAGGTTTATAAACTATAATCAAGTGTTATCCAAATGCAAAAGCTGACAAGTATTACAAGACCAACAACTACAAAGTGAAAACTATATGTTATAGCATATTTACCAATTGAACCCCATGTACATCTAGACACAACAATATGATAAGCCCACAAAGGTGGTCCCCAAGTGAAATGAAGGCTATAGTGACATGTGCCATTTAATATGGTTGTCCCTTTTATATTGCTAAGTCCACAAAGGTGGCCAAACCAAGCAAATTGGAGGTGGTCCGCACTTCAAGGAGCTAGAGTTGATTTGAAGAGTGTCACTCATGTGACCACTTAGAAAGAGATGTCAATGTCAGAGTATGTGCACATGGACAATGGTCCCCACATTGGATGTTTATTTTTGCAAATATTACAAATATTTGAATTATTTACTCATAGGAAGGGAATTGATTTGTTGCATGCTTCACAAGAGGATAGAACAGAGAAGAGAGATAGAGTTGCATGTTCAAAGGATAAAGACTTGTATAGCAAGCAAGCTTATTATTAGCAAATTATTTATCCTTGTTTTCTTAAAAATAGAACAGTGGACTTCAGTTTGACTATATTATAATCAAGGCTATTAATGTCTATTTGTAATAGCATGGTCTATTTTTATTCCTTTATATATTATTAAATAAAGGATAAAAATAAGATGCATAAGCAGTACAAGCCTTAGGATATTTTTAAGAAGAGGGTAAATTTTTATTTTTGCTATATATTGTGTGCCTTTGCAAAGCATAGAAGATGACTTTTTGGATATAGGAGTACTGAAGCAATTTTTTCCAGTTTTACCTTTTGAATGTGAAGTATTTTTCCTCCTTCCCAATTATTTGAGTCTTGTATATGTTTTATTAGTCTTGTGAATGAAAATTCCCTAATTAATCGTCGTACCTTGTTGCAAAATTCAGTAGTCTATGCATGATATTAATGTGCATGTTTAGCTTAGCAATATTGTTGTGATAATCTCCCTCAATACCTCAAAGTGTTTTTCCCTTAACATTTTGTAGAAGAACTATTGGTTCGTGCATCAATAATCCTTTCACATATCAATCATGCATACACTCAGTCAAATCCCTTATGGAAATTTGGTGTATCACCTTAGTTTAAATTATCTTATAGCCAAGTTTTACCCTTAAACTCAAGAAAACAATTTAGGATACATCAACAAGGAACCAACCTTGATACAAAGACTCACCTCAAAAATATGTATACCTACTGACACGAGGTGTTTCCATTGTATCTACGAAAGAGAGAGATAAAATTTTGCAAGCTTAGAAAACTTGCAGCCATCTCTCTCTTTGGGTTCACTTTTGAGAGATAATAGTTTTTGCGTGACCGATGGGAAAAGAATCAGATCTGCGTGTAAGTTCTGACAGATCCACAAAGAAATTTACAACATTTATAAAAGTTACCTTTTGGAGCAAGCTGCAACAATTTACTCTAAATATTTTAAGATCTTTCGGCGACTCAGTAAAGCTAATTATCATACCAGTAATGTAGCATGTTGCATGCCTAAAGTGACTACAAGATCATCGGTAAGAATAATTCCTCCTTGGTTTTTTCTTTACCTTTGAATTCTATTAGAAGGAGAAGAGTTGGTAATACTTTACCTTAAAATAGACTTGGTTTTGACAACCCTCCGCATGATATTCCTTCACCACATATCAATTTCTCTATTAACACCCTAGTTTTTCAAATGGCTATTCAACCACGAAGGAATTTTGTGACCTTTACTAATGGCAGCCCATTAGTAATCCCGATTTACCATGACATCCCTAATGCTACCATGAAAATTTTCCATCATTCACGGTGAAAATCAGGTTACACATCTTTGAACATATCAAATATGTTGCAACCATATGTGTAGTCCATAATATCACTCATAAAGACATAGCTTTAAGAGTTTTAGCTACATATTTTAAAGGGTAGGCCTTGCAATGGTATAGAAACCTAGAAATTGGGAGCATAAGAACTTGGGATGACTTAGGTGAAAAATTGTTGAAATAGTTCCAGGATAATTTAGATCATTTGTCTCTCATTGAACAACTATCTACTATTAAAAGATCCCCTCATGAGTACATGTCCAACTTTAATATCTATTTTGCTAGGACTTGGGAAAGAATCCCAGCAAGTGTTAAGCCTCAAGCTGACCATGCTTTCCTTTATTATCTCAGAGCTTTGAATAGTGATATTTCCACTATGATTCAATCTATGGGAGGTAATACTCTTTTGGATGCTTATGATATTGCTATAAAAGCTGAAAACAACCTTATTCAAGCTGAAAAATTAGCACCAAGGCCTTCAATGCAATTTTTGGCATATTTAGCTCATATTCCACAACCTATTACAATTATAGAACCTATTGTTTTGCCCCATCTTTAGATGTGTTTAAAGCTTTGCAAACTATGGGAAATAAGCTTACTTCAATTGAAAATAGGATTGCATTACCTAGTAGACCCTATCAAGCTCCTTATTAGTAAAATCAACAGAATTAGTAAAACAAGTAGCCTTATCAACAAAATCAAAATTATAGGCAGCCTTACTAGGAAAGGAAATTTGACCCAAAGGATCCTAGTTTATCTAATGCTTTAGTCCCAATTAATATGGCTATAGAAGAGTGGTTTCAACCTTGTAATCAACCTCATTCAGCTGAAAGTTTCTCAAGTACTTTTCGAATCTAAATCTTGTTGCACAACCTCAATCTAAAACATTGTTTATGCCTCAAATGGAGAGTGGGCAGCAAGAGACTCATGTTAAAAAAACACCTGAACAAAATTTTGTCATTTTTAATGAGGATTTCATTGTGGTCACTACTAAGGCTCAAGGAAAAGTTGTTGAAAGTAAAAAAATATAGGCCTGTCTACTACCATCATCACTAATAAGACAACATCTACGGTCCAAAAATTAGACAACAACCCTATTGTTCCTAAAAATATAGCAAGTGTTCCAGTGTATAAAGGCCATCAAAAATAGCTATATCCTGACCCAAGAAGACTATTTATACCTTAGATATCAAAGCCAGCTGAAGTAGAATCAGTTTTTGCTAAAGGCCTATGCTAAGACAGTTGAATCTGTCTCTAAAACAGTTACTTCTTTTAACATTGTTGATGTAATGAAAAATCTTAACATTAACATCTCAATGTCGGACTCTCTCGAGTATTCCTAGACACCAATATTTACTTTCTCATTAACTAGCTAAAGCTGTAAATTTATTTAAAAATAACGAGAAAAGGAATTTCAGGAAGGTAGACATGGTCCTTGGAACATTTGAACAAGACCGCATTAAAGAAGTAAAGTGGATGGTTAAGAAATTTTGAATGCTCATGACATCAAGAAGCCACCATGATTTTATTTATCACTGATTATTGAAGAACATCTAGTTCATAATTACATGGTATAAAGTGACGTAAGTAACACGCTTATGGCAAAAGCAATTGCAAAAAAATTGGAGTCCGTAGTATGAGCCTACGAGAAAGGAGTGTCTTATAACTTGATGGAAGCCGCAACTAATATAGTTGGTGTAATCGAAATTTAGAGGTGACGTTACATGCTTGCCCAAATGTTTCTATTCTGTAAGATGTTACTGTTGTGGATTTACCTCCATAATTTACTTTATACTTATCTAGAGACTTCACAACAAAATAGGAGGTTATATCTCTTCATATTGGTCCTTATTTTTCACTACTCGTTATGGCACCAAAGTTACTATCAATTCGAGAACCATTGACCAAATTTCTCATTGAGCCTCACTCTCCAAATGTGGTGGCTAATTATTCAACCTTAGATTAGTCTGAATTTGATGAAGTAGCTTAAGTTTCAGCATTAGATGGTGTTTCTAACATGTTTATGGATGAAAACACGATGGAAGAACATGCTCATGATCCTTTTAAGGAAGTTTAAGAACACTGTTGGGTGTGTATTGTATGCATGAAGAAAATACACCTCTTCCTTTTGTCCAAAACAAAAGTTTTAAAGCAGGAAGGAATTTGGAAGCTTCATTTTGATGGAGTTAAGAACAAGAAAGAATAGAGAGAAGGTTTGATGCTCACTTCCCCAGTGAATGAAAGGTATTTCTCAGCTTTGAGTCTCAAATTTTCATGCACTTGTAATGTAGTTGAATACGAGGCTTTAATTCATGGCTTGCTTTGGGTCGAAAAGAGGTATCAACATGCTACAAATTTATGGTGATTTTGAGTTGGTTATCAATCAAGTAAGAAATTTCAATGTTTGTAAGAATCCATTAATGAAGTCTTATATAAATAGAGTTTCATACTTAATGGAAGATTTCGATGCTATTAATATTCATTCCATTCCTGGAGCTGAAAATAAGCATGCGAGGACAGGACTTGCAACAATTGGGGCTAGTTTTGAATTGCTAGAGAAAAAATTTAAAATAGAAAAATTCATCCTCATATAAAGCTAGTTGTCAGTGCCCTCAATACGATAATGATTCAAATTGGTAAGTTTTTTAAAGTGATGATCAAATTTGTAAGTTTTTGCAATAATAAGAAGTGAGTTTTCTGAAATTCATCAAGATAAATTACGAACTTATATGGTGACCAAATTGTTCAGTTGAAGATAAATAAACTTCCTTGAGGTCTAGTCACATTGGAAGACATCTTCATCACTGACAATCAATTAAGAAAGTTCAAGAATAAGATGTCAACCGATGCTGATAATTACGAAGAGATCTTAGTTGATGAAGGGAAAAAGTTGTTCCTTGGAAATGTATGTTCCTTAACTGAAAAATAGTCATTTATTGATCTTTGCAAAGAATTTAAAGATGTTTTTGCTTGGAAATACCAAGACCTAAAAGGATTTGATCCCAGTTTAGCACAACATACAATTGAGTTGCAGCCAAATTCTAAACCTGTTAGACAGAAATAGAGGCCTGTAAATCCCAAAATAGAGCCTCTAATGAGGAAAGAATTATCTAAGTTGATTGAATCAAGTATCATATTTCCAATTAAGCATTCATGTTGGGTAGCCAATCTTTTTCCTGTTAGGAAGAAGAATGGTGAAATCATACTATGTGTAGATTTTAGAGATCTTAATAAAGCTTCATTAAAAGATCATTACCCACTCCCAAATATGGATCATATTTTAAGAACAGTTTAAGGGTGTAGATAGATTATCTCTCCTGGAAGTTTATAGTGTATATAATATGATTTTAGTCCAGAAGGGATAGGTATAAAACAACTTTTACCACCAAGTGGGGTACTTATGCTTACAAAAGGATGCATTTTGGTCTTTCAAATACCGGTACAACATTTCAACGTGCAATGGACATGGATTTCTAGAGCTTGTAAAATAAATGCATTCTGGTTTATTTACATGACATTACCATGTTCTCCAAAAATCTAGAAGAACACCTAATACATTTAAGGAAGACATTTCAGCTATGCATGCAATTTGGAATATCTTTGAATCCACTTAATTCTATCTTTTCAGTACATCAAGGTAAATTACTTGGTCATACTACTTCCAAGCAAGGATTAACAATTGATCCTTTCAAGATTGAAGCCATATCACAGCTATCATTACCTCATCATAAGAAGGCGTTACAAATTTTTCTTGGAAAAACTAACTTTGTTAAAAGATTTGTTCCAAATTTTGTAGCATTGGTTAAACCACTGACAATTATGCTAAATAAAGAGAAAAATTTCTCTTGGACCAGTGAAGGGAGAGAAGGATTTGAATCAATCAAAGCATCTATCTCTCAAGCTCCTACTCTTGAAAATCCAAATTTTGATAAAGATTTTATAATGTATGCACTTGTAAGAAGTGAAACAATCTTAGCTATATTAACTCAAGTTAATGATGAAAATATTGAGCAACCTATTGCTTTCTTTGGACAAATTTTGTATGATTATGAAACAAGGTACACATTCCTCAAAAAACAAGTACTTTCAGTAGTCAGAGGACTAAATAATTTCAAGTACATGCTTTCAAACAATAAAATCCATGTTCTTGTTTCTCATCCAAGTGTGAAAGCATTCTTACTAAATAAAGAATTGAATGAGAAAAGAGCAAATTGGATAACGAAGGTCATGGAATATGATGTTGATATCTAGGTTGCTAAGACAGTTTGAGGGAAAGGATTATGTGAACATCTAATTGCTGATATGGAAAAACAACAAGCTACAAAACTAGATGATTCAAAACAACATGCTGAAATTGCATATCAACAATCAAAAATCATGGTTCAACTAGAAAATTAATAGCCTAAGCCCACTCATGAGATTTAGGAATCAAGATGGATGAATGATTTGGTAAAATATCTACAACATGGTACTTATCCGGAAGGTATGGACAAGAATAAATGAAGGTATTTTAGATTACAATTTGTACCTTATATCTTCATTGATAATGTGTTGTTCAAAAGAGATATAAATGGAATCTTGCTGCCGTGTGTTGACTATGATAAAATTTAGAAAGTATTGTCGAATTCCATGATGGTGGCGGGAGAGGTCATTTTTCAGCACATACCATGGCCTTAAAAATTATGAAAGACAATTACTATAGGCCTAGCATATTCAAGGACTATTTTGAATGGATCGAGAAAGTGTAAAAAATGTGCTTTCTTTGTTGGAAAAGAATGTTTAGCTTTGTTTCCCTTACAACCTATCTCTGTTGATTAGATTTTTATGTAGTGGGGTCTTGACTTTATTGGCATGATAAACCCACCCTCTTCACAAGGACATAAGTGGATCTTAACTCCTATAGATTATTTTTTACCGTGGATTGAAGCAATAGCCTTAAAGGATGCTAATGAAGCTTTGATACTATCCTTTTATGAAGAAATAGTCTACAAATTTTGTGTTCCAACAACTATCATATCGAGATAATGCTTTAGAATTTTTGGTGCAAAAATAATAGATTGGGCTCATCAACCATGGAATTTACTTAAGTTCTTCATCTAATTATTATCTACAAGGTAATGGCTTGGTTGAAAGTACTAACAATAATATTTTAAGGATTGTCAAAGGAACACTCAAAGATAATCAAAGAGCTTGGCATCTGATGTTGAATTCAACACTTTGGGCTAATAGGGTGACTCCTAAAAGATCAGTTGGCAATTCACCATACAAACTTGTTTACGGAAAAGAAGTAAGAGTTCCTATTTTAGTTGAGTTACTCACATTGGACTTGCTACATCAAATGGAGCTACTTGAGAATGAACCATTATAGGTTCATTATGTAGAGTTAATGGAATTACAAGAGCTAAGAGATAAAACCCATTTGAATATGGAAAATAATTAGAAACAGATGAAGAAGAATTTTGACAAGAAATCTGGATTTAGAATCTTCAATGAAGGAGATATTGTGTTAAAGTGGGATGATGATTATGCAAAGCAAGGAAGACACATGAAGTTTGATACAATTTGGAGTGGCCCTTACATGATTTTAGCTTGCAAAGAACACAATGCTTTTAGCTTTTCAAGCTAGATGGAGAGGAACTTCCTATTTATGTGAATGGTATATTTCTCAAACATTGTTATTGAAAATATTACAATGATTGTTGGAGTAGGATTTCCCTTCAATAAGTGCAATCCTGCACATTGCATTGTTTTTCAATTCAATAAGTGCATTCATGCACGTAATATGGTTTACCATATCCCTTCCCGATTTAGTTCCATTTTTGAAGGGTTAGACCTTTTAGAAAAAGAAAATTTTGGTTACATATTTAGACCCCATACCCAATGGAAAAAAGCAAGGCACTAATCTATAAGCTAGCCTGGCAAATTTCCCACAGGATCGCTAAAAATGTTGACAATTTTTGCAATTGTGCAAAAATGGGCAACTCAAAACTTCATCATTATGATGAAAGGCATTGGTGAAGTATAGCTAAGCTAAGGGAGTTTTGATATTATTAGTTACTACTTAATTAGTTAATGATTAAGTTAAATCTACTGATTATGTGTGCTGTTACAAAATGTAATAGATCGCATAGTTCTGCCATTTCTTGATATCTTCAGTAAAAGAACACAAGGGCCCCAAAGGACAATTGTGTTGTCTTAATGAAGACACCTAATTACAGAATAGGTGAAGTGTTGAGTTTTGGGACAGAAAACATAAGTGCATATTACAGATTTCAAAGTTCATTAATGAATGTTACAGGTTCTCATTAATGTTCTTTCCTTTATGATTAAGACATTCAATTATATGATTCATTTGTTTATTTCATCATACAATCCATACAAAAAGTTGAAATACAGAAAGAAATATACAACTCATTTATAGAATTCAATGTTTTATTCATAAGGAAATTTCAAATTTTCCCACACAAACCGTGGGATGTAACTAGAAAGTAAAGTACAACTACTAAAATAAGAGGTACACATGCATGAAAAATAAAGTAAAGAGTATGAGTGAACCCATCATTGCCTTGGGGTTTTCTTCGTTGTTTGGAGTAGCTCCATTCCAACTTTTGTTCCTTTCTCATCTTCTTTGTGGAAGTCACTGTACCTAAAAAGAATAAAATGCACTATCAGTTATGAGCTCAGAGATCAATTCATATTCCTTACTATCCTAGTTCATGCATATGAATCTCTTCAAAATAGGAGATATAATTTACTTGAAGATGATTGCATACATGCTCTACTCACTCAGAAAGAAGAAAGAGAAAAGAAAGGAAGAAAACATGGATACAAGAGAGGCCCAAAATCCTAAGTATTTTCTAATTTTTTTCTTAAGTGTGCATGTATAGATTATGCCAAGAAGAAATAGACAAGTCATAAGTACAAGCTAGAAAGAAAGATTATTGTAACTCAAACTCAATATTTTCTACAAATCTAAGAAGTTACAATGCATAAAAGAGACTAGAAAATAGAAGTACATGTTTCAATTTGTAGCTAAAAGGAAGAATAACATTTCAAGAAGTTGAATTTAACTAGAAAGAAAGGGTTACAGCTGAAACAGAATGAAAAAGAAGATTCTGGGAAAATTTTGACAGGGTTTTGCCATGTAAAATGGACATTTAAAAATTTTCATCATACTGCTTTCAACTACTACATGCTTTAAAATAATTATTTAAATCAAGTATGTGATATAGAAAACAGTAAAGCATGTCATGATCAAGATAAGTAGATATGATGTCTCAGTTTTGTTTACCAATTTAGATTCAACATGAAGTGTTACTTTCTATATTCTGAATCATAAAATACAACTACGTAGCTTGAAATGAAGGAAGAGAGAATTTAGGAAAAAAAATTCCAGGGCTTTGCCATGAAAAATCAACATTTCAGATTTTGTAGCATACCGAAATGTTACTATAAAGGAAATAAAGCATCTATGTAAGAGAAACAAGTAATGAGAGATCTTAAAAGGCATCGAATCAAGGCTTATGCCTAAAATAGTATAAAAAACAAATGAACTTCTTGTAATTTCTAGAAAGAATCATACAAGTTACAAATATCTCATGAAAGCAAGAGCAGTCAAAGTACTAATACTGCCATTTCCAGAATCAAATGAACAATCCTATCTGTCTATCAAGAGATTTCTAATCTCAATAGAGCTAAATTTTAGAATTAGGAAGGATAGAAGATGAAAGCAATGGCAGAATAGATATTTGTGACAGAGGAGCTACAAGTGTAGCCAAACAACTTTAAGCTTAAATAAAGACCTGAGCCCAAATCTGGAACAAATGAAAGTACACAGTATGCTACATTATACTTCAGAGGTAAATTCAAATGCAAGATTCATGGTTAAATAGAACTAGGGAAAATCACAAAGAATCAAAGGGATCTCCTTGACAATGGCTCAACACAAAAAATATAAAACTAATGGGAAGAGTTGACTAAGTTTGAATCAGAACAGAAGAAGACACCAAAATATCAAATAGAGAGCAAACCCCAAGGTGCTAAGCATTGAAGTAAAGGAATCTACACAAGGATGAAATGTAGAATAGTGCAAAGTATGATCAAAATCAGGGAACATAGAGTTTTAAGTAACAGAAAGTGGGTCTCAACCTTTCTAGAAGTCATTCCATTCCTCAAAACAAATGGTAGAATGAAGAAGGAATGAAGAAATCCAAATACCCATATCAAAGGAGGGATACCCAAATCAAGGGTTGCATTGTTGTTTAATAAAAATTAAAATTACATATGCAGATATCCATTAAGCAAATCCATTTATAGAAATTTTGGGTATTGAAAATAAAATCGAGGAGTGAAATTACAATTTCTAGTTTTAGTTGACAAACCATTAAATGTGTATTCATAAATCGGAAAGGAAGTAAAAACTTCTTGGTTAAAGTCGAAGCTAAGAAAACCCTCAAGAGATCATTGAGTTCGAGAGATGTGAAGAGAAAATCAGAATGTGTTTTCAACTCGAAATCCCGAAAGAAACATAAGAACATTAGATATCCAAAGAAGGAAAAAAATATCAATATATTGAAGTCAAAATGACAACAATGAAGTAGAAGAAAACTCAAAGATCAAAGCTTGTCATTCGTTATCGAATAGTGATACCGAAGAAGAGCGGTCCGAGTTCAAGACAATTAAATGACATCCATAACACTTTCGGAAGAGTCCAAATCCAATCACAACAAGAGGAATGATCACAGAGTACAAAAAGATCAAGACTTACAGAACCATCACAGAGCCCAAAAAGGTAGAAACTCAAACAAAAACAATAGCTAAATCTTGAGCTCAAGTGCCAACGACGGTGTCTACCCGAAGCTCGCGAGAACTTTGTAGAAGTTGAAGACATAAGAAAATTGAAAAACACACGCGGTGGTGGCCAACAAAGGAATAATACAAAAACATCGAGCTCCAAGCTCTCACCACCATGGTGGCCATCCAACGAAGTAAAATAGAAACCAAATGAAATTGAAAGCTAGAATAATCAACAATGGCATCCCCATAATCGGTCAAAATCTTAGAAATGATCATATGTATAGCGACACGAGAGAGCTCAAGAGAAGAAAAAAATGACAGAGAACCATTTTCACATAAGGGACCAGGCTCAAATACTTCAAACAATGGCGTTGAACAGAAATTTTGAGGGATTCACCCACATAGTGAAAATCAAATGAAATATGCATTAGGGTCAAGCTTTTACTTTAACATGAAAACTTGAGAGGCGAGTTTAACCTAACTCAACCACAATCAGAGATCAATGGCCATGATCAACAAGTAGACAGATCGAGGGCTTGAGATCGATGTACAACTTTCAATGTAAACCATCATGGTCAGTTGCCACCGACCACATTTATTACCAGGTTATAAACCCTAAATTTAGGTTAGAAATCGATGGTATGTGATCTAATAGTTCAAAATCAACAGCCTAAGATCATCATCAATATCAAAGAAAACTCAACCCAGGATTAATAATTCCATCAAAATTTTTCCAAGGGATGAGTCATTGTGCAAGGAGCCACCTCACATTTTAAACAAAATCATTTCATTTTGACTTGCAAAATTTTTAACTATAGTCCAACTTCAAATAATTTAAAGTTCGACCAAATCATGTGCACCTATGATCACCTAATAGGTAAGTTTCATAGAATTTAATTGAGTATTATCCAAATGCAAATGTCAACAAGTATTACAAGGTGATAACTACAAAGTGAACCCCCATGTACATCTAGACACAACAATATGCTAAGTCCACAAAGGTGGTCCCCAAACCAAATGGAGGCTATAGTGGCATGTGCCATATAAGATGGTCGACCCTTTTATATTGCTAAGTCCACCAAGGTGGCCAAACCAAGCAAATTGGAGGTGGTCCCCACTTCAAGGAGCTAGAGTTGATTTGCAGAGTGTCACTCATGTGACCACTTAGAAAGAGATGTCAATGTCAGAGCATGTGCACATGGAAATGGTCCCCACATTGGATGTTTATTTTTGCAAATATTACAAATATTTGAATTATTTACTCATATGAAGGGAATTGATTTGTTGCATGTTTCACAAGAGGATAAAATAGAGAAAGAGACAGAGTTACATGTTCAAAGGAGAAAGACTTACATAACAAGCAAGCTTATTATTAGAAAATTATTTACCCTTGTTTTCTTAAAAATAAACAATCAACTTCAGTTTGACTATATTATACAATCAAGGCTATTAATGCCTATTTGTAATAGTATGTTCTATTTTATTCCTTTATCTATTATTAAATAAAGGATAAAAATAATATGCATGGGCGAGTACAAGCCTTGGGCTATTTTTAAGAAGAGGGTAATTTTTTTATTTTTGCTATTTATTGTATGTCTTGCAAAGCACTGAACAAGAATTTTTGGATATAGGAGTAGTGAATCAATTTTTGTCGTTTTGCCTTACGAATGTGAAGTATTTTCTACCTTCCCAATTATTTGCAGTCTTGTGTATGTTTCTATTAGTCTTGTGAATGCAAATTCCCTGATTAATCATCTTACCCTATTGAAAAATTCAGTGGTTTCTTGATGATATTAATGTGTATGTTTATCATAGCAATATTGTGGTGATAATCTCCTTAATACCTCAAAGTGTTTTGCCCTTAACATTCTACAAAAGAACTGTTGGTTCGTGCATCAAGAATCCTTTCACATATCAATTGTGCATATACTCAGTCAAATCCCTCATGCAAATTTGGTGTATCACCTTAGTTTAAATTATCTTACAGTCATCTTTTCCCCTTAAACCCAAGAAAACAATTTAGGATACATCAACAAGGAACCAACCTTAATACTAGAGACTCACCTCAAAATAGTTATACCCACAGAGCTGAGGTATTTCCATTGTATCTACGAAAGAGAGAGATAAAATTTTGTAAGCTTAGAAAACCTACAACTATCTCTCTACAAGATGCACTTTCAAGAGATATGATAACCAACTAGAGAAGTTAGATTTTCGTTTGATTTTGGTTCATGTTTTCTTGGTATCTATTGGTGTGACCAGTATGTAAAGGAAATTGGGATATACATACAAATTCTTATTGCGCACTACTCACGCCATTGTCTCGATTCTTTGGGAAGATGTTTCGAGGAAAAATAACTAGGCCTCTCGGGAGTAATTTCTAGTTCTTGTCCTTGGTTTTCAGTTGTTGGGTTTTTATTTCTTTGTCAATGTTGGGTTTGCTTAGCTTGAATCCCGATTAGGTTTTGTAAATTTTTAAAGAATTTAGTGATTATACATTTTCCAAAAATAACTATTTAGCCTAGCATATGCTGAGTTCAATATGTTATTTGAAGTCCACCACATGATATTTGAAGGATATCGGGTGCTAAGGTCATAGATTATATCATGATGTTGTTGTAACATAACACAATCTTGAGATTAGTGGATGCTAGGATAATTCTTGTCTTCGATTAAGGCCCCTCTAACCTAAAGCTATAAAGATTGTTTTTATACATTAATAGAAAGATATCCTATAATATATAGACACTAGTGGCCGCTAGTCTTCACTTCTACCAATAAATTGACAACTTGAAACAAACTAAATTTAATAATGAGTAATTATTTAAATTACTTAGTGCAACACACAACATAAAATTTTACTAATGATTTATTATATTTTATAATTAAAGGACGGTCGAAGGGTCCCTTTTCCTTTACATTACAGATACAATGAGAGGATTAATCTAAAAAGCCAAAAACCCAATAACAATTTGATGAAAAAAATGAAAGGGCCTATGCCAAAAACACAAGTGGTTGGAATAAAAAAACCCAGACCAATAAGACAGATAGGATGATTCAATAACAATATAACTGGAAAGGATATATAAGAACAAAAATAAATATATAGCCTAATGGATTTTTGAACCACTTATTTATCTAAATCAGATGACAATTCAATAACGTCCACATTAACGAGCACGAAAATAATTTTCGATGGTCATTCTGGAAAAAAAATTATTTTTGAACAACAGCCCATATCTTTAACCAATCGTACACCTCATGACCTTACCGATAAAGAACATCGAAACATGTTGGTTCTTGTTTCATTGTAGAAAACATTACATGTACGTCCGGTAAGTGGAGTGACCACCCTCCCATCGTCGGTATCTCAGCCCATTTTTCCACTTCATAAGACGAAATGATTAAGGACATGAAACCATTTGTGGAACTTTGAGAAAACATCCACATGCAGCAAATATTATTCACGTTCAACATAAAAGCTGCTAGGATAATTCTTGTCTTGCATTAAATGAAGTTTATACATTTCAAGAACATAAAAATGTACAATTCTAACAAGGTTGTCTAAAAATAATAATCGGACATTGTAAATGATTTATAGCTAAGGATCAAGCTAACAAAATCCTAAGAAATTAGTTTTTACATGTTTAAATAAGTTATAGTGGCCTTTGTGGGTTGTAGAAAGTGAGAAAATCATATTTCCATGGTGGAATTTTCAATAAAATTGTAGAATATAATAAATTAAACTCTTTTTAATGGTTTTTAAATCAAATTTTGAACCTGAATTGTGATGTCCTAGAAAATGGTTCCACCCATGGAACCATGAAACTAAACTAGATAATTAATCCTAAATTTATGGTTGGATATGTATTTTACCCAAACAACCTATTAGCATTTGTAACAACCGCTAAAATCTCCCACTAGAGACCCAAGAACAACCTAGGTTTAGTTAGAAAAATTAAGGGAATATTTTTTTTTGAAGTGTTCACAACAAAAATTATAGAGTCCACTACAAAAATTATCAAATCACCTTACAAAACAATAAGAGAGAGAAATTTATCCCGATCATAGTTAAATTTTTTTACATTAGGTGATAATCTAACCATTTAAAATTAGATTAACACTAAGCCAAACAATTCTTAACTAAACTCGAGAGGGCAAGAAGAGCCAAAACTATTAAATACCCTAGTTATTTAATTCTACATGGTTTCAAATATTAACGAGGTATAATTATAAGGTGGAGAATACACATTCAAAATAACTGAGCTACAATACAATAGTCGTCACAACCAATATTCATGGTCAAAAATATTTAACAACTAAAGTTTTCTCACTACAACAAATATTAAATTCACAAGGTCTTAAAACAATCATTTAAAATTAAAAGGGAAAATTCTCACTAACCCTCTCTCTAACTAAATTAAAAGTTTCAACCTGATTTTTCTTGATTTTCTCACACTTAAAAACTTCTGGAAATATTCCCCTTAGATAGGAAATTTCTTCCTCTTTCCAATGATATAATGAAGTCCTAACTCCCTATAATTTCTTGAGTTATAGTGCGGCGGGCCATTAGAGGAAAATTTTCTCGAAGGTGGGCTTACAAGCTAGGGGAAGAAATTTTGTTGGAAAGATTTCTGGGTCAACGGGCACTGGGGAGAAAACATAGTGCTTCGCCCCTTTAGGAAAAAAACAACGGTGACACCGGTGCGCTGCGCGAGTCTGCGGTGGGACCTCTTGCTCGAAGAAGGAAAATTTTCTCGAGTCCACTAAGGGACACGTCCTCTTTGCACATAAACCTTAATAATTTGATTTTCATAAGGTTTACAAGGTCAATTATGAGAAAAAGTTTTGTTGTCACTTAAAAGTGAACTTGTCATTTTAACTTATGAATTTTGTTCAAATTTGTCATTCTTTCTCCTTCAACATGTCAAACAGACATGGAGATTTGTATTTGGAATAATGTGGGCAAAAAAAAAAAAAAATTGTTCAATTGATTTTTATTTCAAAAAGTACCAATGTTTACACAATGAGAATACGAAATTTCACCTTTACTCGATTTGAAAGGTTCTTTAAAAATTTCTTCAGTGTTTTAGTTTAGTTTGGGGATCATTCTAATCTCATTAAGTCCAATTGAATATTTCATTTGTCTCTTATAGATTTGCAGGGTTGTTTTGGACATTTGATAAAAAGGAATTTGTAAAGTATACAATGAAGTAGAAATGAAGTTTATACATTTCAAGAACAAATATTATACTATCTCTTTCACCATGCAATAAAAACATTGAATTTATTCCATGCTAATTTTAAATATTTTTCTTTCCTTCAATCAAATGATAGAGAAAATAATGCAACTTATATTTGTTTTAAAATTAAACATTTCAAATGTGATAGAGCAGTGCAATATTTCTTCATATGTGCTTCGTTTTCACTTTTACAAACATAGATTTCCTACTATATATTAAATACAAATTTCCAATTTAAATAATATCATATGAACAAGGAAAAACACTTCTATTAATTCGAACAAATCTCTTACAACTTCTTTCCTATTTATTTTTGAAATACAACGTACCAAATGCATATCTTTCTTTTCTGTTCATAGAACTGAATAAAAGATATATTCTTCCATAATCAATTACAACTTTCACATGCTAAAACATAGTAGTCCTTCCAACACAAGAATGTACAAGATCATCCACTTCATGGTGGGAAAGGTTAAAAAATAATTTTCACAAGGGACTGTCAGAAATTTGTCTTCTTCCTCAATTATAATATACAGAATACAATTTCTTCCATATTTATTCAAAACCAAAAAACAGAGTATATCTCTTTCACATTTCGAATTGAAACTTTCATAGCCAAGATAGAACATATTTCCATCAAAAAAATGTACAAGTTCATCCACTTCAAAGTGGAAAAGGGTTACAATAAGAATAATCTCAACAAGGACTGTTAAACTTGTCTTTTTCCTCTGCTCCAGAACAACAACATGAATATCCTCCATTTTCTTTATTTCAATTTGATCACAATAGAACAAGGTGAAATGTAAGGCTCTCCAACCAACCGGGACATCCAATGAAGTGGAGAATCCGTCCTTGTTCATTGGCCCCCGATCCCCAACCATATTGCAATTAGAAATGCTTTTCAAGACATGGTAACAACAAGCTTTCACAACATAAAGATAGATTTCTCATTCAAAACACAGTCCAAAACAAAATTTTAGTTTGCAACCATAGAACAAAACAAAAAACAATACTTAGACTTCATCATGCATGCCAAAGGAGTAAGAAACTATGGGGGATGTTGCTTTTACCTCCCAAAGGGGAAATGGATATCACCACTTGAGAACAAACTGCCAAAAAATATATATCATTTCAAATCCTTGACATGCCCTTATGCCTCCCCTAAGTACCCCTTATTCCTCACATTTCCTTATGCCTCCCAAACCTCTTATGTCACCCCATAATGAGTAAAGAAATGGAAGCTATTTATTTTTACAAGGTGGAACCCAAATCCCAACTCCCTCCACACTTATACCTCCCCAAAACACTTATGCCTCCCACAAGAATACCCCATAGTATTCTCCTACACCATTCCTAGGCCATCTACCCAACCAAACAACAATTAAAAATAGCACATTCAAACATTCAACCATTCACATATGCATAAAAATGAAAGGAGAGAATTTCCAAGAGCTAAGCTCTTACCTCTCCATGATGGAGTTTGTTCCAAGGTTCAAAAACAACAAACTCTCTAATGCAAAATAGTCCAATTGATCAACAATAAACAAGTATGCAACAATCTCCCTCTCCTTCAAAAGCAAGAACTCTTAAAACCAAAATATGTCTCCCAAAATGAAGCAATGCAAGTCCTAGTAACACCAAAACAAGCTAAGGAATTTGAATATATAGAAGAGGGAAGAGAAAGGATGAGGTGGATCCATGTAGGATGCCACTTCACACATACTCAACTCCAACACCCAAGGTCAAGTTCATTCTCCCATGTATAATAAATAGGTGGGTGAATAATATGAAAACTTACTTACACACTCCAAAACAAACCCACACCCCAAAGGATTGAAATTAAAAACATGTAAGAAAGTAAAATTAAAACATACAACTTGACTTACAAAAATACATAAAGAAGACCCTCCAACCATATTTATGGTTAGTAAATAAATTTAAGATGTGTGGGACAAGTTTAACTTGTTCCACAAGCCTCAAGGAAAAATTTGAATTTCAAAGAAGGTGGAGTGTTTCATACTCCAAAATCAACTTAGACATCACTTCCACATTTCTTACAACACTTTAATTTTAGGCAAACAACTCTAATAATTACTTTCTTATGAACCAATATGATTACTCACATTATTTACTAGAATTTATTTTTAAAAAGGGGGAACACATCACTAACAAAACACGTACATACTAAACATAGAAGCCAAATAAATAAATACACATAACCCTTGGTCACATTTAAAGGGTATCCCCATGGAAATCCCTAACATCAATCAAACACACACACAAACGATACAAGTAGCCATGGTGACCTTGTTGAATTCATCTAGAATTCTAATGTGGTTGGTCTCCAATCCCCGATGTTTGTTGAGATATTTTAACCTGCAAAACATAATACGTCCTTTGGCCTCGTGGCCGCATCAAATCATCCAAAATAAATACACTTTATAACTCCAAAATTATCTATATATATGAGTCACAACAACATATACCAAAACAACAATATCATTTTTAATTTCATCGATAGTTATATGACCATCAATTAATTCCATTTTATAGGTCTACTCAATATATCCAAATATCACATGTATGAACAACATCCATAAATATAACCATGTCGAACAATATATCATCATCAATATATAAAGTGTCTCTAATAATCATCAAGCATCATATATAAATCAAATTCAACCATGATCCATGATCTACCATCTAACACCATACTAAATCAAAACTATAATAATGTCCCTAATATAGTCGGTAGTATCATGATCAATATCGAAAGTGTGAAGGGAAGTGGGCACTACATCCCCCTCCCCTTAGATTTGAATTCCTCCTAGAAGTCACTTTGGAAAGAGAGATAGGAACTAATGTAATAGAAAAGGATCACTCCCATTATGGGAGACTTGCTTCAAAAGAGTGTGGATCCATAGAACCCAAGTTTGGTCTAATGCAATTTAGCAAGAAGAAGGGAGATTGTAAGGGATGAGTTCTAAACTTTTTACATGCAAGGCTATGAACATTTAAATCTAGAGAGTAACTTTACGCTATCAACCAAGATACAACACATAACAATATAACATGAAGAGTTCAAAAGAGTCTTAAGAGTAACCACCAAGTAGAGGAATAATAAGGAGAATTCCATGAGTTTGAGAAAGACCACATAGTTTCCCAAGGAATACAACATACTACAATAACAAAAATTAAGGTTTCCACTAAGGTTAAATTATGCTTTCATAGTTCATTGTTTAGAAAAGGCTAGCAGAATCAACCATGGCCAAAATTTTATACGAGAGACATGTTTACTCAAGGTCCCATAATTTGATTTTACACAAGTTGAGGTTAATCAACAAGGAAGGACACCTAAATCAGCAAAAAAATTACAATCGAGGAAAATATTTATGGAAAAACCTTATATAATGTGAGAGGGTACAATCAAATTTTCATGGTAATACTAAGAAAATTCATGACCACAAGGTTTCCTATAGTCTGATTTTTACACTTTTTTTTAAGAATCGAACACACCACACCAACCAAATCTAGATACATTAACCATTTAGCAAAAGAACAATATATATCCACTAGCAACTAACATATCAATACAAGAAGCACTATTCACTATAACACAATGGGATTCATTTATATTATTTCTTGCTCAAGCTCGGAATAACCATAAAGAGAGCACAAGCATAAATTGTCACACCAAAGAGCACTCAAGGTCTCTAGAGAGAAGAAAAAGTAACATGGGATCTGACTACAATCCAAGGGTGCATCATATCAAAAGTGAGTAACAACTTATGAAAACATCTTGTACTTTCCTTTCCTAATGGCATGGGGAAAACATCAACAAGGTGCCATAAATAATTTGATGAGAGAAGAGGACTTCCCAAAATTGTTTCATATCCTTAACATATGTTGCCTTAAAATTATAATTTTCTTAGGTCACCAAGGACTAACTCAGCACACATGGAGGCTTATTTTCTTAAAACAATAGATAGAACCCAATTCAAAAGGTCATAACTCACACTTGACGAGCTATGAGGAAACAAGGGTACAAAAACCCAACTCTTGCAAGGGAAAAGAACATACACCTAAGAAAAAGTACTTCACAATTAGAGCACATCACTATTAGCAAGGTGTTTCACAATTCAAGTTAGGTGACAAAACTACAGGTTAAACTATACATTGCACTCAATACACATAAATCTTACTTATTTTATAACTCAACTAGTTAAGTCAAAATTTGTAGTTTTGTTTTCTAAGCACATTCCTTTGCGAGTTTCTTAATTAAAATTCCTCCTATTATGACCTCACAAGTTTGTGTTATAAGGACCACTAAGGAGGCATGATATCTCACCATTCTATAAAGGTGGAAAAGAGAAAAAGCATTTATTTTACTCCTACAGGAGGTAGATGGACAAAGTTTTCCCTTTCTGTTCTTCTACATGGTTTTTTTTCTTCTATTAATCTACCAAGGTTAAAGAAAGGACCTTTTTCTCTTTCTATGTTCTAGTTTATTTGTTAAGGTTCAAGGCCGATCTCCTCAATTATAGTTCTATGATGTTTGGGTGAGTCAACTTGTCAATTAAAAATTTAATGAGAAGGAAGGGTAAACATATCACCTCGCTACTTTTATGGGAGAGAGATGTAAATCAACACATCACATTTTTAATTCTAAGGAAACAAGGGACATTCAACATAGAAAAAATATTATTAATTTTGTAAGAACTAGGAAACAATCAACCAACGTGGATCACAAAAATATTTCTATATTTTTCCATTAATTACAAGTATCATAAAACATTCCTAGTGGGAATCTACAAGTTCTCAAAAGAAGTTACAAAGAAGGCCCATTAAGGAAGCATAATTACTTTTATGAACCTACTAAGGTTTAACAATTTTTGTTGTTTTGGATAAACATTTTACTCGCATGAAAAGACAAGGAAAGTATTCAAATCTACACCCATATTTCCACAAGGTACCTCCAACCAAGCAACAAGATGACAATGCAAATATTTACTCCATGGACACCACATTCCACTAGAAAATGTCAAATGCAAGCGGTCAATCAGCTAATCTATTAAACATGTGCTTTATGACCAAGAGTTACAGTTTTGAAAGAAGAATCACATTATAAAATAGCACCGAGATTTAATCATTAAGGTATAATTACACTAACATCACCAGTGGCATGGTCCAAAAGAATCAAAGCATCCATAAGTGTCTCCATGTAATCCAAAATTTGTAGGTCATAGAGTGTTACTCGTAGTAACTTAAAAAGTTAAGGAAAGGGTAGACTTATTTATAGGTCAAGAGGGTAAACAAACACACTTAATTTACACACAATACTCAAATGAGATTAATTCTAACCATAATTAACAAGATGCATACAATTCACAAGTCACTACTTTATATAATGAGATAAGGAAATCTTGATTAAACTTAGCATGCCATCAAAGAAAAGCCACTACCAAACAAACTCTTTTTCACTAACATCCACTTTGCAACCAAAAGCAATCCGATCCTAACATAATTCATTAGCCCACAATTAAACACCTCTACTTCAACGAGGTTCAAGCTCTTACCGGATTGTAAGAGAATCACCACCACCGCTAATAGACTACCAACTAGAACGCACAAGACAATGAACTCTCTTCTCAACAATGTTGAGTAATGAAAAGGTCACTCTAAGATCCTAGACACACTCAAGGTTCCGTGCATCCAACACTAAGGCACAACTTAAAGCACCTAAGAAGACATTCAAGACACCAAGGGTGTACCCCCATATGATGAATTGTCACAATACAAACAACGTAGAACTAGCTCATCACTAAGCAAGAAGGAATCATGTAACATTTAGCTAAGTAGCCAAAAATATCAATGAGCTCGAGTCACCAATTAAAATAAAGTCCAAGAAATATCAGAAATCAAGGAAAGTGGCTAAGTAGCTGCATTGCAAAGTCTAAAAATTCTCAAAAAAATAAATATAAATAAAAAGAGCCTCAAAGCTTCTCAAATCAATCATAAAATAAGATGCTGGTCCTTGATAAAATAACACAAGATTACAAATGTAAAACACAAAATTTAACACCACATTCACTTCGCAGCCCTTCATGGCCGCCAATAGGGGTACTCTACCTCGAGGTCAGTTCCAAGGACACATACGTAGGATTGGGTCATAAACAACACCCAGACTTAATGTCCACTCTCCCATATGGGTAACAAAATGAAAAATTGACAACCAAACCATCTTTCCTAACCATTGAAGGAAGGAAGCTCAAACTTGACTTCTAAATAACTCTTTTCGACCCCAAAACAAAACCACTATTGTCCAACCACAAGAATCATACCATACATTTATCATTCCAACAACTCCAATAAGGAAGGATCTCAATAGGGCTTAACGCATCATATAATTAAATTAAGATTTAGGACTTCTAAAACAACACATTTTCAAGGAGAACCAAGTTTCCACTACACTAGAAGTTCACAAAAAAAAATTTAACATTCTTAGTTACCTTGGTTTAGAAAAATGCCACTAAGCAAGTATAACAATTCAAACAACTTATTATTTTATTATTATTTTAATTTTGGTAGTTCAAATGAACAGAGTATTGTAATATTTCTTCATACGTATTTATTTTTTTCAATTTTCAAACAATGTTGTTTTCTAGATTAACAATGTGCTAGGTTTAGAGTTCATGTCTCAAGTTTTTTAGTGTGCCCAAGGGTCCAAGATTTGAACCCAATGCTCTGATACCAATTGTAACGCTCACTAAAATCTCCCACTTGAGATTGAAGAACAACCTAGGTTTAGTTAGAAAAATTATGGAATAAGTTTTTTTAAAGTGTTCACAACAAAAATTTTAGAGTCCACTACAACAATTATCAAATCACCTTACAAAACACTAAGAGAGAGAAATTTATCCCGAGCACAGTTAAATTTCCCTTAGGTGATAATCTAACCATTTAAAATTAGATTAACACTAAGCCAAACAATTCTTAATTAAACTTAGAGGGTAAGAAGAGCCAAAACAATTAAATACCCTAGGTATTTAATTCTACAAGGTTTCAAAAATTAACAAGGTCTAATTATAAGGGGGAGAATACACATTCAACATAACGACGCTACAATACAACAATTGTCACAACCAAGATTCATGGTCAAATATATTTAACAACTAAAGTTTTCTCATTACAACAAATATTAAATTCACAAGGTCTAAACATAGGGTTAGAACAATCATTTAAAATTAAAAGGGAAATTTCTCACTAACCCACTCTCTAACTGACTTAAAAGATTCAACCTGATTTTTCTCAATTTTCTCACACTTAAAAACTTTTTTAAACATTCCCATTGGATAGGAAATTTCTTCCCCTTTCCAGTGATATAAAGAAGTCCTCCTAAAATGTCAGATATTTCGGAGTTATGTGGCATCGGGCCTTGGGAGGAAACTTTTCCCAAAGGTGGGCTGTTGGACTGGGAAAACTTTTCCCTGAATATTTCAGGCCAGCAGGCCTAAGGAGAAAACATAGCACTTTTCCCCTTTGGGAAAAAAGTTCCAATGACGCCCATGCACCGTGAGTACACGACGGGACCTCGCACCCGAAGAAGGAAAGTTTTCCCGAGTCCTCTAAGGGACACGTGTCAAAATTTTAACCAAGGTGGGAAGGTAGGTCACCGGATACCAAGAGGAATTTTTACTTTTATCTTAACATGGAAAAAAAGGATCAAGTTTACCTACTCCTCCGCGGATGCTCATAGATGCCATGTGTCTTCCAACCATTGGCTATGGTGTGGTGGGGCGGCAAAGAACTTAAGAAAAATATAAATTTTGAAGTGAAAAGACTTAAGGGTTAAAAGTATTCCACTCTTCCACCGATGTCTAAGGAAACCACATGGAAGTCCCTCATTGGGCATGCAGGTCGAGCAGGTTGGCAAGGAAACTTAGCAATTTTTTGCACAAAAAATTCTGAAGTGCTAAGGTTTAAAAGGATTTGCTCCTCCTCCCATGCCTCGTGATGCGGTGTGGTAGCACCCTATTGGCTGCAAGCCAACGGGGCCCAGAGGAAACTTAGAAAATTTTCCAAATTTATTTTCAAAAGTGCTAAGGTTTTAAATGATTCCACACCTCCTTCGTTTCCTCCCGACCCACGTGGCAGCCCCGATGGGCTGCGGGGCGGTGGGAAAAGTTTTTCCAAGTTTTCTTTTTCGAACTTTGATCGTATTTAGACAAAATGAAGGCTTGGGTTAGCGGAGTGGTGGGAAACTTCATGACTTTGTGCTTTTGGGAAAAAAGTGAAAAAGGAAATTTTTAGCCCGCGGGTCCACCCAAGAATATTTTATTCATTTAAATTTGATAGTTAGATTATTTTTGAAGCCAAATGAAGTAAAACTTTAGAAGGCCATAACTTTTGATTCGAACTCATTTTTAGCAAACAAAGCCTTCTGGAAAGCTCTCAACATCCTCTTCTTTACGAGAGAAACCTTAAGAATTTAATTTTTATAAGGTTCAAATGGTAAATTTTGAGAAAACGTTTTGTTGTCACTTAAAAGTGAACTAGTCATTTTAACTTATGAATTTTGTTCAAATTTGTCATTCTTTCTCCTTCAACATGTCAAAAAGACATGGAGATATGCATTTGGAAGAATGTGGGGCAGAAAAAAAAGGTCAATTTGTTCGATTGATTTACATTTCAAAAATTACCAATGTTTACACAACATAATACCTGCAATTTCACCTTTGCTCGATTTGAAAGGTTCTTTAAATTTTCTTGAGTGTTTTAGTTTAGTTTGGGGATCATTTTGATCTCATTAAGTCCAATTGAATATTTCATTTGTCTCTTATAGATTTGTAGGGTTGTTTTGGACATTTGATAAAAAGGAATTTGCAAAGTATACAATGAAGTAGAAATGAAGTTTGTACATTTCAAGAACAGAGATTAAACTATCTCTTTTGCCATGCAATAAAAACATTGAATTTATTCCATGCTAGTTTTAAATAGTTTTCTTTCCTTCAATCAAATGATAAAGACAAGAATGCAACTTCTATTTTTTTTTAAATTAAACATTTCAAATGAGATAAAGCAGTGCAATATTTCTTCATATGTGCTTCCTTTTCACTTTTACAAACAGAGATTTCCTATTGTATATTAAACATAGATTTCAATGGAAATAATATCATATGAACAAGGAAAACACTTCTATTAATTCAAAGGAATATCTTACAACTTCTTTCCCATTTATTTTTGAAATACAACATACCAAATGCATATATTTCTTTTCTGTTCATAGAACTGAATACAAGATATATTATTCCATAATCAATTACAACTTTCATAACTAAAACAGAGTAGTCTTTCCAACACAATAATATACAAGATCATCCACTTCAAAGTGGGAAAGGTTACAAAATAAGTTTCACAAGGGATTTTCAGAACTCTGTCTTCTTCCTTAATTATAATATACAAAATACAATTTTTCCACATTTATTCAAAACCAGAAAATAGAGTATATATCTTTCACATTTCGAATTGCAACTTTCATAGCCAATACAAAACATCTTTCCATCACAAATAATGTACAAGGTAATCCACTTCAAAATGGGAAAGGGTTACAATAAGAATAATTTCAACAAGGACTCGTTAAACTTGTATTTTTCCTCTCCTCCGTAACAACAACATGAATATCCTCCTTTTTCTTTATTTCAATTTGATCACACAGTAATGGGGTATAGGAAATGATTTCCACCCAACTAAGATATCAAATGAAGAGGATAATACATCCTTCTTAATTGTCCCCCAAGCCCCAACCATATTGCAATTAGAAATGCTTTTCAACACATGGCAACAATAGGCTTCCACAACACAAAGACAGATTTCTCATTCAAAACATAGTCCAAAAAATAACTTTGTTCAAAACAAAATTGCAGTTCGCAACCATAGAACAAAATAACAAACAATACTCAGGCTTCATCATGCAAGCCAAAGGAGCAAGAAACTATGGGGGATACTGCTTATGCCTCCCAAGAGGGAAATGGGTATCACCAACTCGAGAACAAACCGCCATATATATATATATATATATATATATATATATATATATATATATATATATATATAATTTAAAAATCCCTACAATGCCCTTATGCCTCCCCAACCTCTTATGGCACCCCATAACGAGTAAAGAAATGCAAGCTATTTCTTTTTACAAGGTGGAACCCAAATCCCAACTCCCTCCACACTTATACCTCCCCAAAACACTTATGTCTCCCACAACATTAACCCATAGTCTTCTCCTACAACATTCCTAGGCCATCTACCCAACCAGCCAACAATTAACAACAAAACATTCAAACATTCAGCCATTCACATATGCATAAAAATGAAACTAGAACATTTCCAAGAGCTAATCTCTTACGTCTCCATGATGGAGTTTGTTCCAAGGTTTAAAAACAACAAGATCTCCAATGTAAAATAGTCCAAGAGATCAACAATCAACAAGTATGCAACAATCTCCCATCTCTTCCAAAACCAAGAACTCCTAAATCCAAAATAATTCACCCAAAATGAAGCAATGCAACTCCCGGTAACCCCACAAAAAGCTAAGGAATTTGAATATATAGAAGAGGGAAGAGAAGAGGATGAGGTGGATCCATGTAGGATGCCACTTCACACATCCTCAACTCCAACACCCAAGGTCAACTTCATTCTCCAATGCATAATAAATAGGTGGGTGAATAATATGATAGCTTACTTACACACTCCAAAACAAGCCCACACCCCAAAGGACTAAAATTAAAAACATGTAAGAAAGTGCAATTAAAACATACAACTTGACTTATAAAAATGCATAAAGAAGGTCTAAATTTAACCCTCCAACCATAGGTATGGTTGGTAAATAAATTTAAGAGGTGTGGGACAAGTTTAACTTGTCCCACAAGCCTCCAAAATCAGCCTCCAAGGACAAATTCGAATTTCAAAGAAGGTGGAGTGTTTCATACTCCAAAATCAACTTACACATCTCTTACACATCACTTACACATTTCTTACAACACTTTAATTTTAGGCCAACAACTCTAATAATTACTTTCTTATGACCCAATTTGATTAATTAATTTTAACAATATGATTACTCACATTATTTACCACAATTTATTTAAATAAAAGGGGAACACATCACTTATAAAACACATACATACTAAACAAAGGAACCAAATAAATAAATACACATAACCCTTGGTCACATTTAAAGGTGATCCCCATGGGAATCCCTAACAATAATCAAACACACACACAAACAATACAAGTTGTCATGGTGACCTTGTTGAATTCATCTAGAATTCCAATGTGGTTGGTCTCCAATCCCCCAATGTTTGTTGTGATATTTTAACCTGCAAAACAAAATACCTCCTTCGGCCTCGTGGCCACATCAAATCATCTAAAATAAATATACTTTATAACTCCAAAATCATCTATATATATGAATCACAACAACATCTAGGAAAACAACAATATCATTTACAATTTCATCAACAACTATATGACCATCAATTAATTCAATTTTCTAGGTCTACTCAATATATCAAAATATCACATGTCCAAACAACATCCATAAATATAACCATGTTGAACAATATATCATCATCAATATATAAAGTGTCTCTAATAATCATCATGCATCATATATAAATCAAAGTCAACAATAATCCATGATCTAACATCTAACACCATACTAAATCAAAACTATAATAATGTCCATAACATAGTCAGTAGTATCATGATCAATATCAAAAGTGCCGAAGGGAAGTGGGCACTACAAAACTTTAATTATGTGAATGTTAAAAATATTTAAAACTAAAGTCGTAACCCTTATAGTATGTCTGATATTATGCAAACTTTCATCTTTGACCCTTTAATGAATAGTGCAAATGCTTGAACCAATTTAGAGATTCTTGTTAACCATTTTCAATAATTAAAAGTTAAGTGTGAGAAAGGAAATGAAACCATGCACAAATTTCAGAATTTCACTCTCTTCTTATGGAGTGATTATGGTGCCTCAGATGGTTTTCATGAGTGGGTTCATGCTCATCAAGTGTGCATAACTTTTTAACCCTTTTGAGATAATTTTTTTCCCTTGGTTAATATTACTTTAGTTTCTTAAAGTGACCTTTTACTAAACATTGACTTACGTGGACAATATAGGGGTTGTAAGTGATAATGTTAATAAACTTTCTTAAAGTTATAATTTTAATTAACTAATTTTCATGCGATGAGAAATACACCTAAAGCATGACCAAGTTAGAATTGGGTGACATGTTTGTTGTGACTAACAACTACATGGTACAATGTGATAACCTTAAGAGGTCATATCCCTACCTCTTAAAGTCACTTCTAGGAGGAGTTCTAACTCTAGGGGAGGGGGATGTAGTGTACAGACAATTCTTACTCCTTTACTTGGAAATAAATTTAGTGATAGACTCATATTTACGAAAAGATTAGATAAAAGTGTCATGATTTATTTGAATTTAATTACGGTGACTTGGTTTTATCTTTTTGTCACCTTAGCCTTAGTTGGAAGGTATGCGAGGCTCACAAAGACAACTTGCCACCCTTACTTGGGTACATTGCTAGGTCCTAATTACATGTAATACACTTATATGTTTTCTAAGGGAGAAAATTACTAATTGATCACTATAATTTCCTATTAGGTTCCCTTCTAGTCTCCCTTTTGACCTTACAGACCTCATTGCCTAGTCCGACCCTTCAAATTTCATGTTTTCTAGCCCTAGATACAAGCTACCAACCCGGACGCCAATGCCTAGGTGCCCTCATCCCCTTTGGGTGCCCTAGAGCTCTTTGTATCTTACTCCCTCTTTGTTGGGTCCTTTCTATCCTTTGGGTATCCTTATCTCTTAGGGGTTGGCCTTTTAGTTATCAATTACAAATTTTAAAAAAGGAAAGCATATAAATACAATGTTACGGGAACAAATTAAAGGACCAAGATCTAAGAACCTAATATTGACACCTATGGTTGCATTTAACAACCATCTAAGAGCATATTTGCATCCATCTAGCTTCACACACGAGACAAGGGCTAGTTTTCTACATCACATGCATAGGAGGGGAAGTTCATTTTTTTCATGCACACATATATTACATCTTTTTACATTTAGCTACTTTACTCGCTATCAAGTGTGTCACACACAAAATCCACCGAGGGCGTGATTCCACACACACACGCGCACATAGAACTATATTGGGTTTGAGATGTAGTGCTTCGTTGAGTCATAAGATCACTTATTTGATATTTGAAGGTAGACTGACCCCTCATTTTGCAATTTTTTTTAGGATTTGATGTTATTTTGAGGGTTTCACGGGTGATCTCCTTATTTCTGGTTATTAATGACATTGATGGGAGTTGTTAGACATACGAGAAAGAAAATAAAGAGGGTTTCAGATTAGCTAAAACCCCTGTAAAAATCACTTATGGACCTCCCGCACGACCTTGGCACCTAGGCAGGGATTCTAACATCCAAATGCCCAAGTATCAGTCTAGGCACACTTTGGTCCCTGCTATTCCTATACTTTTGAATTTTTCTCGGCTCAGTCGTGGCCTCCTATGTTCCAATTTGACCTATCTTCTACCTTCACACAATGCGAATATATTTTTCAAATAAGATAAGTGTCCTAAATCCTTATTGCACTTGTGGTTTTACTTTTATTTCTTATTTCTTGAGTCATCACTATACTTTACCGTCATATTTTCTTGATGTATCATATATGAGAATTTAACATAAGTAATATAAAGTTCAAACCTTTTTGAATGCTTACAACAATATAAAGTGCATCTCAGCCTAAATAAATGTGTGTTTGGTTTCACTACTAGTAACTGTGTAGGCTACATCATCTCGCAACGTGGTATTGAGGTAGATCCCAGTAATATTAAAAAAATTGTTGACATGCCTCCACCACATAATCTACACTAGTTGCGTTCTATACAAACAAAAATTTAAGCTACTCGCTGGTTCATTGTGCGGCTAGCCGATAAAATGCAACCGTTTACATGCCTTATGAAAAAAGATACAAATTTTGTCTGGGATAACCACTGTCAATAGGAATTTGATGCTATCAAATCTTACTCACTAAATCCTCCTATTCTTTTCCCTCCTCTACCTGACCGTCCTTTTTATTGTACACCTCGTCCACTTTCCATGCATTAGGGGATCTTCTCGCAGAGCACGATGACTATAAACGTGAAAAATCCATCTATTACATTAGTCATACTTTACTTCCTTATTAATGCAGATACAGTTAAATTGAAAAACTGTCTTCGATTAGTCTTTGTTGCTGATAAACTACATCATTACTTACTTAACAATGAGGTGTAGATTATTCCTAACGTTGATCCCCTACGGTATTTACTTTCTCGATGGCACCTTTCCGCCATCTCACATGGTGGGTCATGATCCGTACTGAATTTGAATTCAAACGTTTACCACAAAAAAGCAATCAAAGGTCAAATTATTTCTTACCAATCAGTAGACGCTCCTATTCTGGATGCACCACCGATTTCTGATTCTTTTTGTGATGATTTCACTTCATACTGCATCGATACAAACACTTAGACTATGTATTTTGATGGGTCTCGTTGTCACTCTGGTGCTGGGCCTGATATAGCCTTTATCACCCATCATGGTGAGTAGCTACCATTTGCATATCACTTACAATTCTCATGCACCAATAACATCGCTGAATACAAATCTCTCATCCTCAGCTTCAAAACTACTCGTAAAATTCCCATTTGAAATATATCCATACATAGTGACTCCCAACTTATAATTAACAAAGTCAATGACGTATACCATACAAAATAAGAACATATTTTACCTTATAACAATTTGGTTAAAACTATTTTGGCTACATTTGATTCTTTCTCTCTCACATCCATCCCTCACAAAGATAATCGTCATGCAGATGATATAGTTAGTGTTGCATCACTCATACCACATGAAATCGCTGATGACCACACTAGATTCATCATATGACATTTACGATAACCATATACAAAAATTACACTCTAGAAACTTGTGCCATCACACACAGTCGGGATCATCTCGAATGGTTCACTCCAATTTATAATTATCTATATAGAAAACATTCCCAATGACCTTCAACCTCACGAAGTTTGTCTCTTATGACACGAAGCTACATGCTACGTTATCATCGCCACCACCTTGTTTATACGATCCTTTGATTTTCATCTACTACTATATCTCGAGTTTGATGATATACCCACTATTGTTTCTTAAGTTCATGATAACTTGTGTGGTGGTCATTTCTTCGATAAAGCCATGTCTCAAAAACTCATGTACCTGGGATATCACTAGCCTACCATAGAACAAGATTTCTTGGAATATGCTAAATGTTGCAATAAATGACAAAACATGGAAATGTTCATCATACACCCTCCTATTACCTACAACCCATTGCGCCTTCGTGTCCTTTCTCTTTATGGGGCTTTGATATTATTATCATTATTAACCCTAAATCTACTGACGACCACAAATTCATCATTATTGCTAGTGAATATTTCAAAAAATGGGTTGAAGAAGCACCATTGCGAAACATAAATGGACTCGACATATAACGTTTCATCTCTACTCAAATTATCACACTCTTTGGCATCCTATCCGCCATCATCGGTGATAATGGATCCTCTTTCGCAAGAAAGGATGTTAAACAATTCTGCAAAAAAATAAAATCAAACAATCATTCTCTATCCCTTACTACCCATAAGGAAATGGTCAAGCCGAAGCTTTCAATAAAGCCATTTTCAAAATCCTCCATAACAATGTTGATGCCAATGGTGATGATTGACATAGCCAAATAATATATGTTTTATGGGCTTACAACACTAGTGTGCACGCACAAACTAATGCTACTCCCTTCTAACTAGTATATGGGACAAAGGTTATGATTCAACTAGAACTTGAAATATCTTCATTAAGATTCTCCTTCAAAGGAATAATAAATAATAAGGAATATCATGAAACTAGACTACATGAGTTTGAAATGCTATACCCTCACCGGGTCCAAGCTCAGAAGCACCTTTACATATACCAATATTATATCCCCAAGGATTATAAACAATAAACTTGTCCTTATGTATTCAATGAGGGCGACCTTGTGTTAAAAGAAAATAAAATATATAAAAATTTGAATCCCTCTAAAAGTAAAATTTAAACCCAATTGGATAGGTCCCTATGTAATTATAGATAAGCTTGGGGAGGCATTTATCATCTCTGCTACTCTCCTTGGTAAACCTCTCAAAATCCTCTTAATGTCATGCATATTAAAAAAATATTTGACATAAACTACATTCATTGACAACGATGGAATCATGTGCTTAAGGCTCTTACATGAATATTGAGGGATCTATACAAAAATAACCTCATGTCACTCACTCTCCATGCAATGTACTTCAACAACATAGTAATAAGAATTAATGGAGTGGTGGAAGTCCATGGGATCCATAATCTCCTGAATACTAATCATTTCATCTCACATTGAGGTCTTGAATATGACCTGGAGCAAGTGGGAGTCAAGTTGGGACATTTTACATCTTGGCTTCGAACCCTATTGTCGGGATCTGTCATGGTGATAGCCGTAGTGTAGATTCCCATGTTCCTATCGATGTTCTTTATCGATCTTCCCCGATCTTTGTGGCGGTTACAACAATAAGGTGAATGTTGGGAGGATCTCATATGGTACCATGGATCCGAGTTAGGGGCGACAATTTGGCCCTCATTTGCCAATTTTACGGTGTCGGTGGGTCCTGGGCACTCGGTGGTGTATTGGGGGTTTTCCTTGGTGATCGTCTGTTGTCCCTCACTATGAAATTTTTCTCGTTGCTTCCTCGGGAATTGGAGGCTCATTTGTTTCTCTTCTCCATTAGACTAGTAGTTGCAGTGATGGTCGTCGGGGAATAATTCAAGAGCGCAAGGATACGTAACTAGAGCAAAGATAAGACCTTTTCTTTCATGGAGGCAGTGAGATCTCGTGGAAGAAAGCCTTCGAAACCCATGGCTTATTAAAAATCAACACTCGTGGTCTCCTTTGGTGTGGATATCTCCGAATATGTGGATTTCTACCAAAACTAAAGCCTAATTTGTAGATTCATTAGTAGTTGACTTGTCCTTCCATCCCTTCACAAATGGATATCTAAACAATGGAGGCCCATTATAGATGGTAAATTCAACATCTAACCCTCATCTTATGGGATTTTCATCGTAGTTTTTGATAGTTCCTCTAATAAGGACATGATTTTTGGAAAAATATGATATTTTTAGTCTCACCATCTCCTTATGAAGCCCTGGTTTTCCAAATTTAACTCGCCATCAAACGCTTACTATCGACACTGTGTGGATAAGGATTCTTTATTTTCCTTTTCAATTTTGGAGTGAAGAGTGCTTCAAATCCATGGGGATGCTTTGGGTAAATTTCTCGATGTTGATCCTAGGACTGAATCTTTTGATCATACCATATGCCTGTATTTTGGTGGATATGGATATGACGGCTGATTTCCTAGCCACCATGGAGCTCAAAGTCAGGGACATAATATGGACTCAAAATCTAGATTATGAAGGTCTCCCCTTTAGATGTAGAACCTGTTTTTCCCTTGGTCATCTCACCTCTATTTGCCTCATCGTCAAGAAGCAGATTAAAGGGAGGATATTGTGGTAGAAGGATTTTAGCCCAGATAATTTGATATTTTATGTAGATGAGGACAACGATCACTCGAAAGTTTCAGATAGTCACACTGGAAATCTGGTAGAGGAGAAGGAAATGATAATGGAAAAGAAGGAGGAGAAGATGGGTGGATCCGTCTCTCTTTTACGAATAATGATCAGCAATCTACAGATTTGGGGGTGGCTCCTTTGCTTTCCCATGTTTCATTGTGTTCTCCAGGTCAAAATATTGAAATTATTCTTCCTATCCTCTCGGATGAGAATGCGCATCCTAATAGGGGGAGGGTGGGAAGGTGGTGAATTACAAAAAGAAAGGAAAAAATGGAAATTTTCCTCTCAAGATGAACCTTAGATATCATAAAGGGAAAGACCAGTGTATTTGAGTTCCTTGGTTTGTGGGTCAAGCGGTCTTGACAAACCTACCTTGCAATTCCATCCTTCATTGTGGTGCTTTCAGGTTTCTGGGTTTTGGTTTATCTGGTTGTTTCTTTTTAGGCCCGTGGACCTTATTTGTTGATATCTCTCTTTGAGCCTTGAATCTTATCTTTATGTTGTTCGGTGTTCTGATCCCTTCAAAATATGATTTTTACTTTATCTAATAAAAGAATGCATTGTGCTTCAATAATAAACCTTTCTCACATACAACACAAAGATTCAAACCATTTCCCGATGACACACTCTTACTCTATGGTTCATTCTCGATCGTTGAGAGGTCTTGTATAAATGATAATAAATTCACTAATACATACATAAATACTCGGGGGAACATGTCCATATAACACCGATACTACATTCCATTCCATCTCATCTCGCATCATATTGCATATCTTTTTGCAATTAATCTAGATTTTTTATGCTTACATATAAACTTTATTGCACATGTTATTTAGATACTTTGTATGTCATTATCTTTATCATACACACCTACACATTCACTTTCTTTCTAGTTCGACAAAAGTATAATTTACACATATTTATACATGAAGCATGGATGCTTAACAAAATAACACATACTTGTCCCATAGTGGCTCTAGGGAATCCACATTCGTACATATTATAAGTTCTATTGTTTCATTTTTCATAAAACATTACTATATCGATTATACACACTTTGACATACTTTCCATTTTTCTAAAATGATAATGGGTGCTTCATATAGAACATTTCATTTATATATTTATTGGCTTCCATGGTTATCTAATGTTTTCTTACTCTTATTTTTCATTGTTTTCTCTTGTATGTCATTGTTTGTGGGAATTTCCTATGTTTCATCTTGTGTGCACACAATATATTATTTTTGTCACTACGACCTAGACTATCTTGTGATATTTTGAGTGATGCCCCATCTTTTCCAACAACTTATTGCAGTATACATTATCTTCTTGCTTATTCATTTACACTATTTTTTATATTCATGTTTTTCTTGTTTGCAATAACACTTATCTCCTAGCCACTATTCGCATGTGACTTGGTTTCTATCAAGCACATTCCATCCTACATACCGGTATCAGTTCAGCATGGGGTCCTCTTTTAGGACGCATCCTCCAATATATTTCATATACACCCCAAATGGGGGGGGGGAGGGGCATATATTGGGTGAAATAGTATCCCCATTCAGCAATTACAATCACAAAGTTCAACAAGTCTACAATCACAGATTCAAAATTGTACAAATCACGGATTCAATATAGTACAACATAGAGTTAACACATTCTATAGACTGAAATAGGGTGCAAAATAATAATTAGGTCCTTACATTAGCAAAGACACTAGCTCCTAGAATCAAACATGGGTACTAGGCACTTCTTTCCCTTCCCGGGCACTTGCGATTAGGGGAAGATACACAAATTTTAGTTCAACACATTTTTAGAATTGTCACAGAGGATTTTCATAGGGTTAACAGTCCTTTAACTTAAAAATATTTTTTTATCGCAGCTATTCACATTGGATCAGATTTGTACACACCATTTGTTGTGGTATTCTTACTTTGGGAAGAATTCAAAGCTTGGAGAATGACACAAAACTTTTCTCCATTCACTACTATTTTGTGATGTAAGATTGCCCAAAAAATGAAATTCAGTATGTTTGGCATGAGATTGCCAAAAAATTGCTCTTTATCAACATCTTCAGATTATTTGTATCCTTTTCGGTCATCACGGATTAGATGCATATGTTTTGTTTTCTACATTAAAACATTGTACACACTTTTACATACATTTCATATAATTTTCTAGATACACATATTTGACTACCTATTCCTTCTTCTCTTTTGTAGGTCCATCATTAAGGGAAGTATTACTAAACATTAAAATCAACACACAACAATAAAATACAAGAACATCACCAAGAACAAGTAAAATATGGCATCTACACGTACAATTTCTCTTTTCTTTTTATTTCTTCTTCTATAGTTTCCACGATTCATTTTTTATCATTCCATGATTTTTATTGTGTTAACATACTCTTCTACACTGATCTACATGGTTATCAGGTATGCATCTCTATTTATTTTATTTTATCAAGGTTTCTCTCACCAACTTAGAGTGGGGGCAAATGTAGACACAAAATCATGCAGTTTGGTGCATTCCTAGGTCACCATCACATGTATTGCACTTATATGTTTTCTAAGGGAGAAAATTACTAATTGATCACTATACATGGCCTCTTAGTTTCCCTTCAATTATCCCTTTTGACCTTATGGATCTCACTACCCATTATGACCGTTCACATTTCACCTTTTCTGCGTCTCTGGACATTAGCGCAAGCCAAGACGTAAGGGCTCGGTGTGCCCTCATCCCCTCTGCCCGAGCCGTAGACCTCTTTGTACCTTACTCACTGATTTTTTGGTCCTTTCTAGTTGTTGGTAATCCTTATCTCTTAAGGGTCAGGAGTTTAGTGATCAATTACAAAATCCAAAAAGGAAAGCATATAAATACAAGTTTATGAGATCAAATTAAAGGACCAAGCTATAAGCATCTAATATGCACACCGAAGGTTGCATATCACAAGAATCTAAGAGAATGTTTCCATCCATATAGCTTCACACAAGGGATAAGGGCTAGTTTCATAAATCACACGCATAGGAAGGGAAGTTCATTTTATTCCAGGCACACATATACTACATCGTTTTACATCTAGCTACTTTTATCGATTTCAAGATCGACACACACAAGAGCCATCTACAACACGATTCCACACACACACACACATATATCTAAATTGGGTCTAAGATATAATGTAGAGCTCATTCGTAAGATCAATTTTTTTATAGTTGAGGATAGTCCAACCCCTCATATTTATTTTGTAGGATTTGATGTTCTTTTGAGTGTTTTACAGTGTGGTCTCTTTATCGCACGTTATCACCGACATCGATGGGAGTTATACGATATACTAATGAAAAACATTAAGTGTTTAAGATCATCCAATGACCCTTTAAAAGTAACTACAAGACCTCCTACGTAGACCCTATACCTAGGAAGGGATTCTAGTGCCTAGGCATCCTAGTACCAACCTAGGTGCCCCGCTCCCGATTATTACTACACTACTTCATATTTCTAGGCTATACTATGACCTCATGTGTTCCAATTCGACTAGTCTTCCACCTTTGCACACAGTCAAGATATTTGTGAAATCATCAAAGTTTCCTAACTCCTTTTTGTACTAATGGTTTTACTTTTATTTCTTATTTCTTGAGTCATCTCTATACTTTATGTCATATTTTATTTATGTATCATATCTAATAATTTAACATAAGTAATACTTCAAATTTTTTTAAATCAACTACTTGGTTTTTATTTAGAGCGGTGGATATTTTCGATCTAAGGTTACTCGAATTATATTTGAATAAAGATTTTATTGGTTAATTTGTCAAATACATGTATATTAACTTGTCATCTCTATTTGCAATATGCTAACTGACTTGACACATTGCATGTGAGGAAAACATTACTATTATTTTCATCATTAATTCTTGTTTCATTTTTGTTGTGATGTGATCAAGCTAAAATGTAAACACACAAGCGTAATATGATGTTATAGTAGTAGTAAATAAATGCAATAATGAAATACATAAATATATCAAAGCAAGCTAAGCAATAAATAATGAAAACCCTAATGTGTAAAGAAGGGTAAGATTCCTTAGATGATTTGTAGTGTTATTGAAGGTTTGCATGATTGGAAAATGAAGAAATACGACCCAATGATCGTCATACTAGATTACATATAAATTTAGATCTGGATAGATAAGTTGGGTCGGGGCACCGGAGAAGAGGAAGGCAGAGGCACTCACGAGTGCGTGTACCAATTCTCAAAGTGCTTAGGTATACAAAAATGCTTAGAAATATGAATTTTCTAGGTTGCAATATGTTCGTTGATGCTCAAATTTTATCTCTATGGTTTCAAACAAAGATCATTGTGGTTGTAATAAACCTATAATGAAGAATTAATGTACAAACCCTAAAATAGACATGAAGTCCTTAAAAATAAAGATGCATAATTAGGGGTCGATTGTCCTCAACCGCCAAAATTGTGGACTTACAACTAAGCATTGCACTACATATCATACCTCAATGTAGTATTTGTGTGTGTGTGTGGAATTTTTCCCTAGGTTGATCATATTCTAGTTGCACTTGGATAACGAGAAATTACTTAGATGTAAAGAAATGTATTAAATGTGTGCATGTAATAAAATGAGCTTCCCTCCTTTCAAGTGTATGAAAATGAACTAGTCCTTGAGTCCCATATGATGGAGCTAGATGGATGCAATGGATCTCTTACATGCCTTGATGGATGCATCTTAGGTGGAGATAGTATGTTCTTAGTGCTTTTTCACTTATACCGATCACATAATTTTATATTTATATGATTCCCTTCCTTGAACTTCATAATTAACCTTTAAAAGGTTGACTACCAAAATGATAAGATTCTCAAACGGCTAAAAAGGACCCAAAAAGTGTGACTAAAGTACAAAGGGGATAAAAGCATCCAAATTGGATGAGGGTACATAGTCTTTGGCATCCAGTCAGGTGTTGGTGTCCAGGATGACAAGTGTCAAAATATGAAAACAAAGAATGAGCAAGAAGATGTGTAAGACCAAGAAAAGTGACATAAAGGAAGAAAAGTGGCCAAAGACGGGGTTAATTAGTACCATTCTTACTTGGGAATCATATGAATAATAGTATGTAATGAGGACTAGGTAATTACCCAACGTACTTGATTATTTGTCTACAATTTCCCCCACTTTATTTTGGTGAGAGGAAATATCACTAACATAAAGTAGATAGATATGCATACCTGATATCCATTTAGATTGATGTAGAAAATATGCGGAGTGACAAGAAAAAGCGTGGAGAAATAAAAATGTGAAGTGTGGACGCTAAGGAGGAGAAAGTGCAAAAAGTGATGAAAATGAACCTAGAGCGGAAAAAACATGTGTAGTTGTCATGATGTACCTTCAATCGATGTTGATGTGCTTAATGTTGTTTTTGTGGTTGTGATGTTGACTACCACCTCCCATATGGATGGACTTGCAAAAGAGAAGCCGACAAGTATTCAAAGACACATGTATATGATCAAAGTATCTAAAAATTATGTAAGTAGAGTATGTAAAATTATAAAGTGAGAAAAGGGAACATGTGCACCTTATCCATGATGAGAAAAAGGGTGTAGAAAGGATCCTTACTATGATGTCGATGCATGATTTTTTCGGTGATCTCACACTAGCTTAATGGAATGATTTTAGGGAGAAATGTCTGGTGTCATCCGCTATCATTTAACTATTTCCTATTGTGTAAAGTACCACATTATATGGTGTGCATGTGTTAAAGAATCTCTTCCTTTTAAAATCCATTGTGTAAATTCCTAGTGCTAAAGGAATATATTTCATGTCTAAAGCCTCTCTTATATGTCAAACACCTATGTAATTGTCCCATGGTTACTAGCATTTCAGAAAGGACCGACGTATTTCCCCCTTGTTTCGGCATCTAGGAAAGCATACTTTGTTAAGAATGCAAGTTTGATTATGAGATATGTCTAAATTGAAACCTGTGTTGTATCGGTACCATGTAGTGTGTAATTTTGTATGGGGTGATTGATTCACCCCTAAGATTCCCCCTTTTTGGGGTACATGAGACATCATTGCAAAAGGAGTGTGTGGCCCAAAAGAAGAATAACCATTGTGTATAACTATGCCCTCCAGTGGGGAAGGAAATGTGCTTGGTGGAAACCAAGGAACACGAAAAAAAAGTGGTCAAGAAAAATAAGTGTTAGTACAAGAAAACACACATACGCATGTATAAGATGAAATGTAAGCTATGCGAGCAACATATAAACAGAGAGCGAGAAGATAATTTAGACTCGAAAAATAGGTTACAAACATGGGACATAACTCACGATGTCACAATATAATCAATACCATCATAGCCATAACCAAAAAAGTGTGCACATAATACAAAGGGAAAATCCCACAAACAAGAGCATATAATGATAAATAATGGAAAACAATGTAACAGATAACCATGGAAGAAAATAACCCTACATAAAAAATGTTGCACATGAAGCACATGTTAGCACATTAGAAAGATAATAATTTTGTCAATGCGTGTATGATCTTATAATGTAAATTGATAAGTACATGATAAAATAATAACACCTGTAGTGTAGGAAAGTGGATGCCCCCATGATCCTCTGTGGGAATGGTAATAGGTACTGTACAACGATACATGCTGCATGTAATAGATTTGTAGAATCTGTGATAAAAATAGAAAAGATAGTGAATGTGCATGTGTCTATGATAAAGATAATGACATATAAGATATATATCTAGCATGTGTAATAAGATTAACATGTAAAAGCATAAGTAAGCAAGAGAAAATGCAACCAAGATATAAAGTATGTTGTGGATGGTGTGGAATGGAATACAATGTAAATGATAGGATAATCATGCCCCGAGTGGATGGAAATTAATGTAATGACTTTAATTTATTTATGCACCCTCAACATTCAAGAATGAACCGTAAACAAGAGTGTGTTCTTAAGAAGTGGTTTGAAGTGTGCACTAAAAAGATGTTTCTTGTAAGTTGTCGTGTAATATGTAGGATTGAATGAAAAAAGTAAAATTGATGAGTTGGTAGAATGTGTGATGATTTATCCTAAAGTGCATATAACTAAACATGTGAGGAAGATGTCCAAAAAGTGTGATGATGTAGCATATAGCGTATATCAGGAAATATATGAATAAGATAGTAGAGAACATGATGATGCAGTAAAAAGTGTAAATCAAAAAATTTGTGAAGAAGGTGGTGGCTAAAAATGTTGCATAGAATTATAAAAAGGTTTTTTAATCAAATGTCTTAGCATGATGAGGTCAATTTTATTGATAAACCCTCAACATTCGAGTATGGACCGAGGGACTAAATTTCGTCATCGGATTGTGAGTGCTACGTGTAGAAGGAAATGAGTAAAATGTTGAATATGTGTAATAGTTTTGGTGGTGAGAGAATGCCATGTGATGTGTAACGTAGGTAATGTGTAATGTCAAATGCGTAGTGGGAAATGTAAGGTGTGTAGATTATATGAGTGTGGAAGTGATAAGTTTGTGTGATGTAAAATGTATGAAGTATAGGGTGTAGAATGTGTATGATTTATAGATATATAAACAACCAAGTGTGAATGATGCATACTAGATGTAATAGGAAGATGATGTGTATATAAAGAGATGTAGAATGTGCAAGGATGTGCAAAGTGTAGTGTTTATTTTGCAATGTGTGAGGTTCATGTGCATAGTATGACCTCAACAAGTCAAGTGTGAACCATAACACAAGAGTATGTCATAGGGAAATGGTGAAATGTGAGTGTTATATGTTATGTGTAAATAATTATGGGTGATGTGACAAGAGGATAAGACATGTGTTAATTATAGAGGGCGGGAGAATAAGTGTTATACACCCCAAGAGTGTGATGGCGAGTTCACTATTTGATAAAAGAAAGAGATGGAGACCCTTCATCCAATTCTTGGGGAGACGAAGGTGTGTGATTACGTTCTAAGAGTGGTGGTGTGTGAGATAGATGTTGTGCAGGTGTGTGAATTCTATATGAATGTGACTGATGAACATACTATGAGAATCTTGGGGTAAAAAAATGTGTAGGTGATGGAGACCTATATGAAGTAGAACGTGGGGGTGATGGACACCGGCATGGAATAAAACCAGGTGGATACCTATGTCTCGATGGAGGAGTTGTCCTAACAATGGGGATAGACTGATGTACTAGAATAGTAGTGTGATGAGACCACATAGGTCGTCTACGAGTAGGTGAGATAGGACTAGATTTTCCTTTAAAGGTCATGATGTGATAGAAGGACTCAATGATGTAGTGGTAATCTGTGAGACAAGATGGTGACAATGGTGTAGATGGACACACACCATTGATAAAAATGACTTGATTTTTGTGAATGAATTTTAGACAAAAATGATTCATGGAGATGATAGAATTAGACCTATGAATTCAATTAAGGAATAAGAGCGTGTTACACCCTTCAAATTCAAATCCCTAAGGAAGGGCACTAACATAGTAAGAGGACCAATTATAACATGAAGCTTGACGATACAATAGGAATTTTTCTTTTGATGGGATATTTATGAAATCAGATAGCCAATAGCAATAAGTAGTTGAATAGAACACGCACCGATAGGACATGATAGATCAACCTTGGTATTATCGATGGAGGTAGATCCAATAGACGTGTTGATGTGTAAGTGATGAGAAGAAAATGTCACATGATAATAATTTTCAGAGAATGAAATCATTGGAGGAGACATCTCTCGTATTAGAAACCAAGAAATGAAGATCGCTCAATGCAAGAGGAGGTACTACATGATATGTATGATAAGCTAAGGAGCCAACCAGTTTTTGGTCGTGTCTTGGAAGCGGATTATTTAATATTTTGATATTATAATTTTTATTAACTAGCGCATCGTCTAAATGTTATGGAAGATCAATTTTTTTGTTACAAATAAGATGTTGGATTATGGTATGAATTTTGAAACACCTATTTGTAGAGTGTCCCACACATTGATGATAGTCACATTGAAAGTTCTCATTGTAATTCTTACCTTTTGGATGAGATGGGTCTAATTCAAGTGGGGGAGGAAGTGTAATAATATTTCTCTCAAGAATTTGTTATGATAGAATTTTTGGAGAAATGGTTAACTTTCTAAATTTACACTTAGACAGTTATGATTGAAGCTCTTTGGTGGTGGATATTGCGTTGTGCTTACTTTTGTTTCAATTGTCTTGGTTTTTGATGCTTTGCATGTTGTTTTATTTTGAAAACGTGTAGAAGATGAGGCTTGGTCTTGGTATTTATGCTTAGATAAGAGCTTAGTTTCGCTAAGATTAAGAGTATGACATAGTTGATCAAATGAAGGAGATGTATCAAAAAGAAAATTCTCCTAGAGAGGTGATAATAGACTCTGAATGAATAAGTCTTAAAGATCCGAGACTGCAAGAACATTTGAAATCTTATTTGAGTTATTTTTATAGTACAAAACATAGTCCACTAAGTGTTTGTTAGATTCTTTTTTAGTTATGCATAGGAGATATTAGAGCCGATATTAATAGAGAAGTGAGTGATAAAAGCAATGAATTGATGCATGAAAGATTTTACCCAAGTGAACGGGTAGGTCATAGAACCAACGTATCACATAATCATGAAGACTAAAAGGAAAGAGCTTTGCTAGGCAAATATGATCATTCATAAAATATAGAGAAGCCATATGGAATGTGCGCAGAGATGATCTTGTGGGTCACCATGCTTATTGAACATGGGAAGATTACAAGTGAAAAATTTAAGTGCAAGGGAGTAGGTGGTTATGGCTAGTGCGAACGGAGTATGCAATAATAGAGTGGAATCCAAAGATGGAGACGCCCAAGAATAAGCCTTCCGTAATCTTGCAATTCATAGATCCTCATAGTACATCAGAATATTGTCTTCCACAATCTACATATCATATATCCAACTTATAAAATGCACACAACCCAATGACACACTCTAGTTTCATTGTTCATACTGATTCAGCAGAGGGTCTAAATCAAAATTAAACCTCACATCATCATAGTTACATCATTCTTCACACTTAGTCAATCAATACTTCTCACATATTATGAAACATTATTTCCATAGCCTTTTCCATACATTTCGTATATATATGCTTTGCGATACATCGTCATGTTTTCTATCATCTCATTCATACAGGTTTTGCGATATACATTTTTGATACATAATCACGTTTTTATACCATCTTATTCATGCATTTTTTAATATATGATTTTTGCTACATCATCACATTTTATTTCATCTATACATTTCATGATATATTATTTAGGTTAAATTTTGACACATTCTAGCACCCCATCACTTTTACTTTATCACATTCAATCCTACACATCACATGATAACTTACAATCACCATCTTTCTTTTGCACACATTTTAGAGAATTTCCGATGACGCACTCTCATTTACGGTTCATTCTTGAGTACCGATAGGGAATGAAAAAATGAACTTCATTACATACATATACATCCACTCGAGGGGAACGCTGCTCCTATCATTCACACTGCACTCCATTTCGCATCATCCCCAACATAATACATATCTTGGTTACATTTACTCTTCCTTACTTATGATTGGACATACAAAGACACTTTATTACGAGATGATAGATAGGTGTCTCGTATGTCATTATCTTTATCATACACATATTTACATTCACTTGATTTTTCTAGTTGTGATCAAAAAATTTACTGGGACCCATTACATGCAACATGGATGTTTGGCGAAATACATATTACCAATCCCACATAGGATCCTCGGGGCATCCACTTTCATACACTACATGTGCTATTGTTTCATTATGTACTTAGCACTTTACAACATAAAATTTTACACACTTTGACATAATTTTTATCTTTATAATGTTATGAATGATACTTCATGTGTAACATTTTTTTATGCATGACTATCTATTTCTATGGTTATATGTTACATTTCTTGTCATTTTTTTCCATTTCTTCTCATTGTATGCTCTTGTTTTGCGAGATTTTCCCTTTTTTATTATTTTAATAATTGTCTATTTTCATCCATTATGACCTTGATTGTCTTGCAATATCATGAGTGATGTCTCATGTTTGTAACCCACATTTCATAGTCTACATTGCCTTCTTACATGTTTACAAATTGTCTACATAGATTACATGTCATATTATACATGAGTGTTTGTATTTGATTGTAGTAACACTTTTTTTTCTTAGCCATTTATTTGTGTGTGCCTTGGTTTCTACCAAGTGCATTCGCTTCCCCTATAATTCATACTTTCAACATAGTATTTGGTCCTCTTTTGAGGCACATACTCTTTCGGTGACATCACGTGCTCACCAAATGAGGGGTGACATCACATGGTTGAATCATTCACTCCATACAAAGATACACACAACACATCATGGTATTTGGTACATCACAACTTCAATTTAAGATAGGGATCAGATTCAAACTTGGGTCCTTAGTACAATGGTCTTTCCTGGAAGCCTCAAACGATGGGAAATACATTAGTCTTTCTTGGAATTCTAGTAACTGGGGACAATCACACATATCTTTGAAATGTCGCAAAGGATTTTAATAGAGAAAAGATTCGTTTAGACTCGGGCATTTACACAACATATTTTTTAAGGTATAGAGTCCTTAGCCCATGATCACCATCTACGGTTGTTTGTTACATATCGAAGTTGTTTAAGGTTGGCAGGTTGTCGCCTTCTCTTTTGTAGGTTTATCCATATCGAAATGGTAGTCAACATCAACAATGAAAATATAACATAGACCAACACCGACATCAACCTCAACAACAAGTACATCAAGACATCTACACATGTGTTTCCACCCTAGGTTCATTTTCATCATTAGTATTTTCACACTTTCTCCTCCTCAACATCCACACTTCATACTTTTATCATGCAATGCTTTGTCTAGTCCGTTGGCATGCTTACATCATTGATCTACATGGTTATTAGGTACACATATTTATCTACTTTATGTTACCAAGATATTCACTCACGAATATAAATGGGGAAAACATAGACACAAAATCTCACCCTTTGGGTAATTATCTAGTCATGATTACACGCTACTATTAATATGATTCCTATGTAAGAGTGGTACTAATTAACCCGTGTCTTTGGCCACCTTTCTTTATTGTTTATGGCTACTTTCAAGTATTACACCCTTACTTTCTCAGTTTGTCTTTTCAATCTCTAGCATTTTTCATCCTAGACAACAACACCCGAACCAAGATGTTAATGTGAGGCACCCTCATCCAATCAGGGAGCCCATGTCCTCTTTATACTTTTATCACAATTTTTGGGTCCTTTCTAGCCATTTGAGCATCTTATTTTTTTGGTAGTCGGTATTTTTGGAGTTAATTATGAAATTCAAGAAAGGGAATCATATACATATAAAGTTATGTGATTACAATAACGAACCAATCAAGTAAGAATCTAATATCTCCATCTAAGATTGCATCCACCAAGGAATCTAAGATTTCCATTACATACATTTCACTCCATCAAAAAGGGACACAAAGGATGGTTCATTTGCATACACTTCATAGGAGGGAAGTTTGTTTTACTCAATTCACATATTTTCTTTATATCTAACTACTTTACGGCTATCCAAGTGTGATTGACACAACATCAACCTAGGGCACAATTCTACACACACAAACACAAAACTAACTTTGGCATGAGATGTAGTACAATGCTCGGTTGTAAGTCCACCGTTGTGGCGGCGGAGGATAGTATGACGCCTCATTCTACATCTTTTGTTTTTAGGGTTTGATGTCTCTGTTTAAAGGTTTTACATGGTCATTATTTATTGTAGGTTTATTGTAACCTCGTAAATATTTGTCTCGAATCTATAGTGACAAAAGGAGAGCATCAATGAAAATCTTACAACCCTAATAATTCAGGTTTCTAAGAATTTCTAAAGACCTAGGTCCCCAGAATTAATACCTGGGAACTTGTGGGTGCCCGTGTCCCTCTCCAGATGACCTAGTATATCTTATCTATCTAGATTTACATATTTTTTGTACTCTAGTTTGATGGTCAGTACTTCAAATTTCTTTAACTTCTAGTCCCGAACACCTTTGAAAACACTGTAAATCATCATAGGCATCTTACCCTTCATTACACAATAGGGTTTCAATATTTATTGCTTATATTTATTTGACATAATTTATATATTTCACTATTACATTTATTTACTGCTACTATAACATTAAATTAGGCTTGTGTCTTTATATTTTATCTTAATCATGATGAATGTTTTAGATTGATGGGTCATTTTTGTATATGGTATTCACTAATGATTGTGATTTTGAGTTATATATTGTTGATATTGGATCATGCTTCTATGTATCGTTAGTAGAATAGATGTGGTAAAACTTTATTCAAATGACATATTTTAGTCATTTTCCATTATGATTTATATAGATACTTTATCATGTGAAGTAGATTTGAGGTTTTCCTTGAGTGTGTAGGATATCGCAAAGTTACACCACTTGGTGAATGTGGGACTTAATTGTAGCACTATAAATGATGTCTAAACCATCATACTAAACCCTTTATCTCACCTTATTTTATTTTGGCCATTGTTTGTAGTTATGAAATTTGGTTTACTCTTTCTTGTGATATGAACTATTTATATTGTTATTTTCCTAACTTTGAGCATCATAGTAAAAAATAAATCATGATGTTTTACTAATTGAGAAATGAAAAATTTTTTTTTTTTACTATGATGCTCAAAGTTAATTTGTTTCCTAATTTTTATCATTTCTCATTTCTCATTTCTCAAATTTTTATTAGTGATTTGCGTTATGGAGTGCTTTAGTTTCTTGAACTTTTTAGGTATATCCGGGAGTTGTTGAAAACATTTTTGTGGACCATTCCTCCCTAATTTCCTCATTCAAACCCAAATCCCGAATTAAACCTTTAAGGGAATTTTTGAAGGCTTGTTTTAAAAGTTAAGGGTCTTCTTTACCTAGAAAATGGTCCATGAGACCAAACCTATGGGCGGGGAAAGATTTTTGTTAACGCAAAAGCCTCTTCCCCATAACACCATCTCTCAATTCACTATCTAAATCTTTTCCGTTGTTGAACACATGTGTGACCTTGGGATTTTTTGTGGGCTTTGGGGGCTAATTGGGATTTTTCCCCCTCTTGCATTTACTATTTTGGGATTCATGGAAAGTGAATTAGGTGGAATTGAGGGTTTTCTTGGTTATAAGGGTGACAAATGTCACTCTCCCATGGGTTTGTGGGATGGGCAATTTTATTATATCTAGTTTGAATTTTTATGTTTGGGGGTGTTTTACTAGAGAAAGTTTGGTGGGGGATCCTTGGGAAATCAAAGAGGCAAAGAGCTACGAGATTTTGGAATTAAGATTAGAGTGTGAGGTAGGTATCACACCATATTGAATTTTGATTTAAGAAAACTTGTCTCGTATGTGTGTGTGTGTTTAGGAATTTTAATGGTTTTGATTGTGGGGTGGTATTGGGACTCTTGTTGTTCTGGGTTTTTAATTTGTGTTGAAAATTTTATCTTTTTTTCCTTTGCTCCTCCACTCCATTTGGGATGCATATTTGTAGTGGTATTTTTGAATGGGAGGGGAACTTTATTTTCATGGATTCTTGGAGAATCCATTAATGTTTTCTTATCATATGAGGAGATATATACAGTATAATTATTGAGAGTTTATGATGATTCTTAGAGATACTCTTAGTGGATATTTTGAGAACTCTTAATATTATATATTTAGCACTATGTGACCCTTCCTACCTATTCTATTTCCCATTTATATTTTATTTTGTTTTGTGGTTTGGATTTTGGTTAACTTTCCTTTTGTTCTCTCTTGGCTATCCTTGCTTTAGTGCTTGAAAACCATTTTTTTCCCTGGGCATATTATGTATCATGCTACACCTCTTTACCATGGGATTGGGGGAGGCTAACATGATCTTCCTTTGGGAAGAAGGCATATCAAGCCTTCAATTTAGTTGTTCTTAGAACATGTTAAATGTGAATATTAGATCTATTGAGGACTTCACTTGGATGGTTGTCTAGTTGGAAAGTTAGAGAAAGTTTTGAACATGGTGTTCCGTATTTGGGAGGCTTGTTATACTTACATTTTATGTGTTGATTAATATCGATAAGTGGATATTATGGTTATGTAACTCTCTCTCTTGAGAGAAAGGTTGAAATATTCTCAACTATGGGCTTTGGATGGGTTTCTCTTTGGTTATGTATTAGAGACTTAAGTTGTTTTCTCTTCATTATCTCATTGATTTACTTAATAATGTTGTTTTTGTTTTGAATCATGGAAATGATGTAAAGTAAATTTTATTAGAAACATAAAGGAGTTAATACTCTTAGTTATTAGAGTAATTTATTGTAAGATTAAAAATACGAAATAACTTCATACATACATCATTTTTTTGTCCAACGACATTATCTATATTGTGAGTTTTTAAAAAAATATTAGAAAGAATTTAATGAGTGCATTGTATTATGGATCGATATGAAATCTCTAAATGATATGAGGAAATTTTAGTATATAAATAGTTAAGGAAAAATATAATGTTAAAGTAATATTTGCAACATTCTCTCTTGTCAAGAATAAATTTTTTTGTATAATCATTTAAGTAAAAAAATGCCTTTATTTAGACATTTTAGATAATGTGTTTTTTTGTGTAAAAGTAATGCATTAATGATATTTAATATTAAGTTACCTTCTCATATATTAGAAAATCATCTTGTTTATCCTTGAAATATTGTTTACGAAGGATTCTTTTAAGGGGAAGTGTTAGGCTTATGATCTCGGTGTTACGTCTCTAGTTCAACTCTCACCAAGGTGTACCAACACCATTCGAAGGACAAAACCCCACCCCCATGTACCACTTAGAGAAATTTCTCCTCCACCATTCTAGTTCATAGCTCTTTTATAATAAAAGCATTTACCATCCAAAGTTTAAAGGTGGAGGATAACAGAGTTGGTGATAAATCTATGTTGTGAGGCATATTGTGAGGTTTATGATACCGGTGCTACCTCTTTGGATCAAATCTCATAATGGTTTACC